>CCAG010002052.1:0-39395 GCA_001077435.1 Glossina morsitans morsitans
AAAACGTAATACAGAGAGAGAGAGAGCGGACGCCCTAGGGACATCTGTTAACTGTTGCTTGTCAAGGTGGTGTTGTCTCAGACTTTAGGGTCTCAATTTTGTATCTGGACTAGAGTTTTCAAACTTGACTTTTATAGTTCGCACGCTTTTCTGCAATTGCTAAGTTTGTCTGTCAGTCTGTCCGTTTGTACAGATCGTAATTTTTGAGATATGTTAATGAGATTTGGTACACCCACGTTTTCTGGCTCAAGGACTAAGACCATTGAAACTCATTTTGAAAAGTCTTTATATAAACAGAGGTCGGGTATTTAATGGTGAGCCATGGAGCGCTGTAGTTTCTTTGCTTTAAACTTTCCTAACCATCATCGTGCCTGCATGTATAGACTGTGTCTGATCAGCATTAATGCCAAAAAAACAAAAGAAAACGATCTAATCTTTTAATCTATTTTTTGTCTTTATTTGCACTAGAGGAGATCCCGCCATTTTCGGAGAACTTTCAGTTCTTTAGGTTTTCCAATTATTTCGAGGAATGGTCGGCAGATGGAAAATTTAGCGTTAGCTTGAAAAGTGTTGCCCCTACTCTTCATCGTCGAGAACAACAATTTGTTAAAAAAAGAGTTCATAGGGGCAATGGCTAGACGTTACGCAGTTAACGCCCAAATGGTTACACAAGAACACATGAAATGATCCCTACAAATTATCCTCGATAATTGGAAAATAACGTTGCAAAAAATAGCTAACATCCTAAAGATATCTGTAGACAATGTATTGTTCACTTTTTGTTGTTTTTGCATTGGACACTGGACTTACTCACAGTAGAAGAAGCTAGCTATAAAGGCAAAATTGCAAGACTTCAAGTTCGATTTACTATTTGACCAGCGACTATCATCTGATGATGATGGTTAAATTATTGCGAAAAGTAAAACATGCTTTAGGGATGATCACCAATCCTTATATAAAAAAGCCATAGACATTTTTTTTTCCAATAAGACCAATCACTCAAGATATGTCCGCTACAGGTTTAAGATAAAGGTAGTCAGAAAGAAGTCGAGAAGGAGAAGGAGGTGGGAGTGGCGTGTGTAAACGTGTCTCCGCTCGGCATAGCAAACACTACATAGCAAGGGCGAACCTTCGAACTCCAACTTGATAGGGACGAGAAATGTCGGAATGATTCCCTATCTCACACTTGGCGGACACTATTTTGATGAGTAGAATCGAAATATGCCAAAAGAAAATACATGATTTTGTTACTTAGTCTCGGAACTTATTGACCAACGCTTTACCTACGAGAACAACGCGGTTAAATCACTCGTAAGGAAGACTATACTGATAAATAAAATAGAATTTGGCAAAAAAATAAAAGGTTCCTTTACCTTGTCCCGGAATTTACTTATCTTACCCACGAGATGTGGGTATTAAAATGTTTTTGGGGCATTTTCTGCTATAAAATATTATACATATAGATAGCTAGATGAATACACACACATATATCTGTATATATATATATAATTATATCTATATTTTATACTTTTTAAATTGCTTATATATATATATATATACATATATATATATGCACACTTCCAGCTCCTTTGCAGACCACAGTAGCTATAACATGTTTGCAAGTTATTTTCATGCTTGACCCGAACTCCGGTGGCGGCTGGTCAGAAGCTTATACTTTTGAGACTATGATAGTTTCTGCTAGACATTTGTCTAGCTAGCAAATTGTCCATGTCAGTAGTCTACTTACCCAAATTCGATCGACAACACTCAAGCCTCCTCAAATTTTAATGCAGACCGTGTTCGCTTTTAAGTTTCATTCGAAAACAAGTAAAAAGGCTATAGTGGGTCAAACCACGTCAGTGTATCCCAAATGTCGTCAAAATATCTCAGAAATTGCGACCTGTAGGTTGAATGACAAAAACAAGATGGGCAGACGGACAGACAACCTTAAATCGATTGTGAAAGTGGCTCTAAATCGATCGGCATCTCAAGTCGTTCTGGGTGTTGTATGCGTCCGCACAAACTTTATACCCCCTTGTACCTGCCACAAGCAGTGTATGGACAGTTGTAGTTCATATATTTCTTTTTGATATTGAGAGGTTTCACAAACAGGCAAAAGTAATGAAAATGAAGAAATGCATGTGATGATGATGTGAAGCTCCTTAAATCGGCTGAAAATTTAGCAATGGTCAAGGATAAGCGAGGTTGCCATCTTTGCCAAAGGCAAGCGAATGTGAAGCGAATGATAGGTTTTGCTAACTTTGTCCATCGTTGTATGAAACCCATAGCAAGTTTCAAAACTGAGCTAACATTCAGGAAAACAAATCGAATATATTGTGCTATGCGCTAGGGAAGAAACACGCAATGGGAACGGGGAGGAATGTGTTATATGTCATACGTTTATAAAATAAAATAAAATATAAATGAAATGAATTTCCTTTTCTTTGCTCTCTCTCACACACATGTTTTGTTTTGTTTCGTTACCTGTCGTTTTCCAGGTAATCTTGGCAGTTGTTATTGCCGTGTCTTACGCTTCTCCCAAACCGGGCTATTATGGCAAACAGTAAGTTATGTTACAATTATATAATTTTGAAAAGTATATCAACTTGTTATTAATATACAAATATGTAAGTGTATGTATGTAATGATTGTTGTATTGTGTCGTTTGTCTTGCATTTAAGTCCCTCCAACACGCTTTTTATAATCAATATATACATATATTTACCCCAGAGACATGAAAGTAGAAGTTGTCGAGCAACATGAACTTAATTACCGGTTAATAGAGTGAAATCGAAATCGCAAATCACTTTTATTTTCATTTTATTTTATTTTATTTTAATTTTTTTCTAACTTTGATTTCTTTTAATATGAATTTTTAATAAGAATTGCATTTTGTGTTATATATATATATATATATATATATATATATATATATGTATATGTATAGAGACATATACATATATATGTGTATTTGCATATACCCATAAGCACAAGCATAAGCACAAGCATTACAAACACGTGTTAGATATGTACATTTAAAATTAAAAGGAAAAGGGAGCCAACAATGCACGTCACTCTTGGACAATGAATGAATGAACGATAAGACAAATCACAAATAGTTTGCCTATTACTGTTGTTGTTGCTGTTGCTTTTAACATATAATTATGTATTCATTTGCCTTTTATAGATGTTTTTTTGTTTTTTTGTTTTTTTTTTTTTTTTGATATCGCAAACGAACGAACATTAGAGAGAATTACCTGAAGAATATTAAATAATTGCGATCAGACTGTATATACTAATGCATGCATATTAACATTTTCACATACATATATATATACATATATATGCTAACAAATTAATTATAAAAATTTACAACAACAAGTGTGACATGATTATTTCGCATTTTGTTGGTTCACATTGTAAATCACCGCCAGCCAATACGAGTGAAGAAGAAGTGAATAAAATTAATTTCACTTTCGTTTTCTTGCATTCAAATCTAAGCAAGCGTTTATAAGCGAATATATTTTTCCTATATAGCTTACACACATGCACATAGACACTTTTCAAAAATAAATATAATGTAAATATGTATGAATGGTATGTATTTTTATTTTTAAATATAGTATAAGTTATCTTTTTATTATGCATTAACGGTATAGCATGTATAGTACGGTATGTGTGATGATGGCTTTGATAAATAATTTTTTTGCGGTTGTTATGCCAATTTATTGCTAATGTTTTTTTCTTCCGATTGTTTTTTTTTCTGTTTTTTTTCTATTTTTTTTTTCTTTTTTTAAATATAGTGAACATCATACCATCCACGTTCCATATAATATTCACACCATTCATCATCATCATGTACAAAAGGTGCCAGTTTATAAACATATTATTAAAGAAGTCCCCGTAATTAAGCAGGTGGTTAAAGAAGTGCCCGTCGTTAAGGAGATAGTCAAAGAAGTTCCAGTCGTCAAAGAAGTACACGTTCCAATCATTAAAGAAGTTCATGTACCTGTACATCACGTTCATCACGAAGATCATGTTGTGCATAAAGATTTCTCTTCGAGTGGCTGGTATTAGAATCTAAGAGGAGGAATACCTTTACCCTTTACTCTAATCTTTATCGATCTTGTTCCGATTGTCTTTTAATTCTTTTTTTTTCTCATCACATTTTTTTAGTCACAATGTACATAATTAGGAACTTTTTTCTATTCTTTTCATTTTTTTTTAATTATATTGTAAAATTATTATTTTATATTTTACTTCTCAGTTACGTTTTGCTTTTTTTTTTTTTTATAAAATCATGTACTGTATAGATTTGTAAATAAATATGTGTGTAGGATTTATTATGCTTATGAATAAAATAGTGTATGTGTATGTAAAAAAAAAAATAAATGTAAAACGCGAAAGTTAATTAATCGAATTGAATTTTAATTTATAGGAAATGCAAAAGAAATGTTTTGTCCACGATTTTTCCTCAAGGGATTCTGTTGATCTTGACCGCTCTGCAAAGCAATTAATTACATTTTGCGTTTATTACTTTTTATGAATGCCGCTTAGCTTTAAGATAATTCGAGATCATTTGAGGTCAAATAAATGTTTAGCAAAAATCGCAAAAATATGCTTTTATCTGATCATTCGAACAATTTTTTTCTGTCATTTATTCATTAGTTCATTCATTCATTCATTCACTCATTCATTCATATATTCATTCATACATTCATTCATACATTCATTCATTAGTTCATTTATTTATTCATTCATTCATTCATTCATACATTCATACCTTCTTTCATACACTCATTCATTCATTCGTTCATTTATTCATTCATTCATTCATTCATTTATACATCCATTCATTCATTCGTTTATTTATTCATTCATTCATTCATTCATTCACGCATTAGCTTTGAGATCATTTGCGGTCAAATAAATGTTTAGCAATAATCACAAAAATATGCTTTTATCTGATCATTCGAACAATTTTTTCTTCTTCTAAATTTTCATACATTAGTAAAAGAAAAATTTGTTTGAATTTTTGTACCCTACACCACTTTTCTGTGGTACAGGGTATGTTAAGTTGGTGCGACCGTATGTAACACGCGGAAGGGCAGATTCAGTATCGTAATCCGAATTGATCTAAGCCTATCTGGCCGCCTGTCTGTTTGATGTCTGTCCACGTAAAGTTGTGTTCAAGCTACAGGTCGCATTTCTTGAGATATTTTGACGAAATTTGGTATAGCGACGTATTTCGACCCAAGGGCGAACGCTTTTGCAAATGGTTCGGATCGGATAGAATGGCAAAATATTATTACTTAGCGTCTTTTGCCGAAAAATTTTGAGAACTGCAATTTTTTTCAATATAACGACTTTCAGAGCAGGGCTTTAGTTGGGGAATGGTGGAAAAAGTGATCTGATCCGCATCATTTTTAATAGCGCTCGGCATTTGTGCTGCTTTGGCGTCAGTATACCAAATTTCATCACCATATCTCAAAAATTGCGACCTTTAGGTTGAACACAAAAAACTAAACCGTATTCAGACAGTAATTCTGAGTCGATCAGTATAATAAAACGTGGGTCTATTTCAGGTCCTTCTGGGTGCTGCATATACCCACACAAACTTAATAGATCCTTGTACCATAAGTGGTCCAGGCTATAAGGAATGCATGGATACTTGGACGGAGGAAGAGAAGGCTCAAAATTTGTTTTAGGTCAAGAACATATATATGATGTGTAAACGAAAAACATTTGTATCCATCTCGTTCAAGGATTGCAGAGAATGTTCTCACCTTGAAATCTTAGAGACAGCTTCGACAACCCGAATTGATAATGTACGTAGGGACAGATCGTAGGTATTTCCTTTGCACGAAGCTTTGACGATATAAAACTGGTTGGTCGAAGAGTGTTTGTGATCACATCATCACAAACTTCTTCCCGTACTGTACGTTGGAGTTCTTAGAGAAATAGTTTCGATTACATAATCAACACTAATTACTAAGTAACGGAATTTTTTTTTTGCTTTATTAAATTAACAGATTGAAATTATAAATAATTTAAAACAATAAAACAGTTACACGAAACGATAAAAATAACAAAAGCCCGTACATACCTACATACACTCAAAAGCCATAATTAAAGATATCTATGACTAAAACCACACACAACATGCAAGGCAAAAAAAAGAAAAAGTGGGTTTTTAAGGAACCGCGTACGTAATAGCTATTAAGAAAGAAACTGACATAACTGGTTAACGAAGAGCATGGTTAACTAGTGTACCATAAACGTAGTGAACCACTGAGTACGCGAATATGTTATTGTTTTAATGATCTTGTTATGCACACACAAATGACAACAACATTTTTTACAACTACTGGTACAAAAAAATTGAAATTCTTGCTAGATAAATAAATATGTTGGACTTGACCTTCGAGCCATAAAATCAGTTGCGAACAGTTTTCTAGAATTAACTCTAACGCAATCATTGAACAACTTTTACTTTTTTTTTTTCGCCAACAATTACGCAAAATAAATCTTAAGGTTCCGCATAACACTAATACATGGACTTAAAAAAGAAAAAAAAAAAAAAATAACGTGAACCACATATCATATCAATGTCTACCTGTTAGCTACAAGTCAAGTCAGTTAAGTGGGAGTTTTGTGTTCTTGAATTTCATACCTGAGGTCATTCCTATACATTACTACACATACATATAAGCAAACAAAGTGATTTCTTTTTTTAATTATTTTAATTTATTGCAATTTTTTATTTTAAAAAAATATTTTCTTTTTTTTTTCTTTTTTCTTTTTTTGTTCTTTACATTGCACCAACAACAATCACAAGTTTTTACAGGTAATTTCTAGGCAAGCATAGCATGTATGATGTGTGTGAAGGAGGAGTTGTGTATAACACTTGCTTTAGGTGAACAGAAAGGAAAATAGAAAAAAGTCATACATAGAATAGAGAGAATTATAGTCAACCAGAAAGAAAAATATAGGGGAAACCGTTCAATAGATAAGAGTCTTTGAAGGATGTGTAGATAAAGATTAAGTGCATGCGAAGGTGTGAAGAAATAAGAGTAGATTTCGAAAATTTTTGCGTGGGTGCGTGTGCGTGTGCAGGAAGGATGTTGAGCAAAATAATAATACAGTTTCGAGTATCGAATGGAATATGGAACTCACAAGGATCTCTAAGGTTTCTCTTGGTTCAGTTGTTTTTTGGATGGATTGGAGTGAAATGGAATGGAAGATGTTAACACATGTATCAGGCTTTTGGGATATATCGTTATATAGACCTAGTGGCAATAGGGGAAATTGGGGCAAGTGTGCGGACTAACACCGGCAGGATATTGACGTTCAGTCCAGCCAGGTAGAGGAGGAGCAGGAGCACCAGCAGCTCCGGCATGCAAATCACAGAAAGGATAATTAGGGCAGGTATGAGGGCTAACACCGGCTGGAAATTTATCACCGCCAGCGGCAGGAGCGGGTGCACCCCAAGCGGGAGCGGGAGCATTCCAGGCGGGAGCAGGAGCTTGCCAATGCGGGGCACCCCATTGCGGTTGAGGTTGCCAGGCGGGAGCCGATTGCCAACGAGCGGCAGGATTATGCAAACGAGCATTATCACAGATAGGGAAGCCAGGGCAGTCCTGAGGATTCACACCAGCTGGATACTGAGCGGCGGGCAAATGTTGTGGCTTCGCCAAAGCCAATGACATCAAACCAAAGAATACCTAAAGCAATATTCAAAATTCAAAAACCATATCACATATGCGTTCGTCCTTTTTTGATCTCATCATTTGCTTTTTTCTTTTACTCACCAATTTTGTGAACATTTTTCAAATTTGTTTGTTGTTTGTTGTTGCAAATGAAATCCTTTTCTACTCTATGTCCAATTGAACTATAATCGCTATTGAGTCGTTAGTGATTAAACTTCCAATTGGTTTTGATTGTGGCAACCGACTGTCTTAAGTTCTGTTCATGTAGTTGACACTTATATACAATTTGTGAAGTAATTCTCTAACAATATAGCAATATAACGAGAGCTTAAATTTTAATGCACTCAATATTTACGAGCGTTCAGAACAAACCCGCAAGCATCTTATAATGAAACAAGAAAATGAAAAAAAAAGAAAAAAATGGGCGCTGCTGCACTTATTAATATGCTCTCATTTCAATCTAAGGTATGATCTTATGGCTCGATATTATTGTTGTTGTTGTATTCCAGTTTAACCACAAAAAAGAAAAACCCAACAACAACAACAACAACAAGCCAAAACACTTAGAGTAGAATTTGTTACATTATTGTTTTATTAACATTATTATGCATACATTAGTTAGTGGTGGTAGTGATGGTGATGGTGGTTGATGCTTGCTCTCTAGTGGTTGCATTTCATTGCGATTTGCAATGTTTGGCTCCATGACTGATTACTTTTTTTTTTTTTTTTTCTTCGATAATACAGTTCTGGTTTTTTTTTTTTTTTTTTTTTTTATTTTGTTTTCTTCTTTGATCATAGGTAAATGATTATTTATAAACACATATGCATATATACATATGTACATTCTTATATACATATACACAACCTACATGAAACTAAAACGAATTATGCATACGTCACACATTCATCTCCATATTTGTTGCATTACTTCACAGAACTTAACCCATTAACAATTGTACCAAAATGCAATATGCAGGCATGAATAAATGTGCACATACATGTGCACACTTATCTACTTATACATACACTTGCATATCGATACCTCTACACATTTGTGTATACCTACTTACCATAAATAACTTACAGCATAGTAGTGGATAGATTGATATATACATATACATATATATATATATATATATATATAATATTTCAACATAATGCCACTCATTGCCTCTTATAACAACTTTCATTAAAGTTTTGCACAGAATTAATACAACAACAATAACACCAACAACAGCATAAGTTAATAAAAAAAAAGAAATAATTTAATACCAATGCATCGTAGTTCTCTTGTCATTGTCTTATGGGTGGGTGGGGTCACGTATATAGGAAGGATCAAAAACGCTGACTTAAATTCTTTTACAATACAAAAGCATTTCAAGAACCATAGATTGATTAAAGTTACACGCTTATTACATTCCATATAAATGCGCACCAGTTCTAGTCATTTTACACTGTTGACCATATAATTATAAATTTACATCGAGGTTCTACAAACGAGGTTGTACAAACACTTTGCAACTCCGTCTATTAAATAAGCAATAAAGTAGTGATTACATAATAATTTTACAAAGAGAAATCCACGAAGGCCGCATTAGGGCAGTGCTTTTAAGATGAGGTCAAATTAGAAAAGCATTATGCTTATGCCTTAAGAGCAGAGGCGGATATAAAGGCGTCGTTGGAAGTTCAGAATTTCGAAGGCTACTGCAAATACCATTTCTCTTCCTCTCGTTTCTCATTCTAACTTAAATTCTCAGGTGGTTTCGGTGTGACGCTAGGCATGTCCTGCAGCCTGATTATGGCGACAATGGATCCTCCACTACTAACTTTTGTAAACTTCATTTAAAATATATTACGTGTAGCATGTATTTCAAATCATATCGGGATATATTTGTATATATTTAAAGACAAAACACCGGAAATACGAATATGTTTCGCCGGACCGAAGAGCACGGACACTGAACCATACAAAGCGATCTTGCTATCAACAAGACACATAAACACATCCAAGTGCTACAAACGACATGATTCGGTCACCCGAAGTTGAACATGATCAGAAAAATAGGTGCAAGATGGGCCACCGAAGGGAGACCTTCCTTTGAAGGTTTTTGCATATACTTCACATAACTCTAAAAGCATTTTCGAATACGCAAATGCTCCTACTTCCTAACTACAAGGTAAATATAAAATGTAATAGCAGAATACCCTCCACCTACACATACAACAGCATTTGCCTGTTTTTCTGTCCACATGTGTGTTTGTAATACTCCTATGTGCATGCATATATGTATGAATGAAAGAATGACAAGCGCAGTATTATTTGCCAACGAAATTTGAACTAAACCGATGGCTTAATTAGACGAAACCCTAAAGTTGAGATTTTTTTTAGTTATATGCAAAGGATAACTTGCGCCTGCCAGCGTATACAACTATTTTACAACACTTAGAGTACCAGGTATCAGAAATTGTGGTTACTGAAATGTGCTCAATTAATCGGGATTAGCGGCATTTAGGCATTCATGTACTTAGATTACCTCTACTCATCATGGACAGTCTAAGGAGCAGTATCGACCCAGCTAAGCCAAGCACTCAATCCCAGTAATATTTCTCTAATGCCCTTAATATGTCATACAAGCACACCCATCCTTACTCTCTATGGTTAAATCTTAGAATTTCATAACAACTGATTGCTTAGTAGGCCGCGCAGGCAGACAACTCTCGATGGTTTCTCCATAGAGTGTTCCCTTTGTCGAGATGATTTACTGTTCAAGCTGCAAATTGTCGCTGAGACTGAGTTCTCGAGAAGTCGAGCGCCCCAAATGCCTTGCAAAAGGATAAAAAATGCTTTGTTCTGCAACAGAGATGGAATCGTGCCTATTGACATGTTAAAGGCACTTTCGACCAACGCGATTGGAATTGGATCGCAGTTTATTGTTAATTTTTGCAAGAAAAAAAAAAGATCAAAAAAAAGAACCTTTTGGTCTCCGAACTTTAATTAATTTAGATATTAGTATACATACATACTTGCATTATAAATATATATATATGTAAAAATAAAGATATATGTAAGTATAGACATAAGTATGTATATATGAATATACATATATACTTGCATATATTTACCACCTTAACACAGTTACTCATAATGCCTTACACTTTTTCATATAATGACTTTTCAATATAAATATGGGAAGTGATGGAGAAAGTGGTCCGATGCGAACTAATTTCAATAACGTTCTTGCTTGGACCAGAATATGTCGGTGTACCAAATTCCATTAAAACATTTCGAAAACACTCCTATGTCGACGCATACGGACACATACCATAAACGGACAGACGAACTTCTTACGTCTGCTTATAAAGAAAATGTTCTTGACTATTCAGCCGCTTGTCTTTAAGTGCTATTGCAATTGTCGTAGAATGAAAATGTCGTATCTTCCTATGACCGTTTCTTGACTGTCAAGAATAACCAAAAGTCAGAAAGACCTAAGTCGAAGCTTTATTCTATAAGCGCCGAAAATACGAGTTGAGCGTTAATTCTTCACATTTCTTTTATTGTCTCGAATTTCTTGAATAGAAAAAGAACTACTGCTTCCGTAACTTAGTAAATTAATCTATGGTACGTACATTTGCTATTCAGAATACCGTAAGCATATTCGTTTTTTTTCTAAAAGTCATTTTAATACGTTGGACTTCTGGCGCCCGCTGAGCCGAAAGCCAACATTCGGAATCTGAATATCAGATCTGTTGTGGTTTGCAACGAACGCCTTGGTCCCATTGATAGTTTGCAGATTGTCCAATAGAACTGGTCACTCGACATCAAAGTTGCCCTAAAGCGGTTAAGCCCTTTCACCTGTCAAGCAACAAATTAGACATCAATTTTAGCTTCTTTTTCTATGGCAGTGGCAGTAAGACTTCGTCTTTATTAGTAGTTATTATTTCAGGCTTTCATTTCCATAATCTGAATAATTGTTTATACTCTACACTACCGGTTGTACAAGGGCATATTAAATTTGTGCGGATGTAACACCCAGACGGGCGTGAGATAGACCCACCTTATAATACATCGAAACAAATAAGTCAAACAGACGGAGACCGAGACGGTGAAAGTAATTCTAAATCGATCTAAGCTTGTTTGTCCGTCTGTCCGTCTTGTTTTTTTGAAATCGATCTTTCTGAATCGATCTAAGCTTGTCAGTCCGTCAGTCTACCTCGTTTTTCGTGTTCAACTTACGGGCCACCATTTTTGCTATATTGGAATATGACGCCTGGTGTAGGGTATTTAATGCTGGGCATAGTTCCACTATAATGTTTTTATTTATTTTTGTTTTATTGTTACCACATAAATCACCCCACGCTTAAGTTTAATGCTTGGAATTGAAAATAAAAAATCACGTTGCAAATTTTTAATTTGCCAATTGCTACAGAGGGCATACAGGCTACAAATTGTCGCCCTCAAGTTTATATAGAAATTTTCTTTTATCTAATTAGCGGACTGTAATGTATTTGTGGAATTACGGGTCGCCTTTTATGAATTTCCTCGAACAAAATGTTCCCGTTGCAGTAACGATTGAGTTAGGAAGAGACAGACAGCATAACATAGGCATCGCATGACCAAAAATATTAATTTTTTTTTCGACTATTATCTATTATCGTATTAATGGACGATTCGTTGCATTAATTTGATTTTATTAGACTTGTGTTCTTATTCTGTAGCAACAGTCCTTTCAATTTTACAGTTTAAAACAACAACAAGTTAAAGGAATTATAAAAAGAAATTTCCTATGAAAAGAAAAAATTATATGTTAAAAATTATAATAATTTTGAAATTATGATCGATCTTTTTGTGCTCAAGTTGTAAATTTTGAAATTATTACCCAAGAGTTAATCTGTTAATCTTTTATTAATTAAAATTTTATTTTAATTTTTTTTTTTTGTTTTGTTTCTTTTTCAACATTCCTTTGCTTTTAATCTTTAACGTTGTCTGCATAGAGAGAAAGAGAGACAGGGAGAACCTAGGGAAACTAGTTTTCTTATCGAAATATGTGATAATTTGTGTTGTTCAGCTTTAATGCATTTATTTTCCTTTAAACAAAGGTTGAGGTTAACATTAATATTATACTCGTATGTCAAACAAATGCTATCTAGAATGTAGTGGGCGCCCCCAAGCCAACCTCAATTCGTCCAGCGGCACAAGTCTTAATTAATTTAACCATTTAACTGCGACGGATTCAACAACATTTTTTAGGTCTTGTCAAATAATAAAGGAAACCAAAGGACACCAACTACATTTTTATTCTTTATAATATTAGTTGGGCGTGGCAGATTTTTGCTACTTTCAGAATAAACGTAGAAATTTATACGATGCTTGTGTTGTAGATAGAAAGAATCTAAGCTTGTCTGTCCGTCTGAACATTTTTTTTATTCCGTTTTAATAAAACTCGAGTCTATTTAAAGTACTTCTTTGGAATGCATACAACCGCAAAAAATTAATAAATTCTTGTACCTCAGGTAGGGTAGGGTATAAAAATATATATTGGTGTAAAATAGCATTGAAAGTATTATGAATTTTCCAAATTATTTTTCCCGATTCATTTTTTTACTTATTTTGGAAATCGTCCTTTACTGGAGAACATCCAATTTCGAATCTTGAGAACTCCAACATAATATGAAGGACAGATAGAGAGGCTTGACTAAATCGAAATTCTGCAATTTTCGCTCATTAAACCCATACTTAAGTAACCGTCGGATATAAAATTATTGGGCGATAAACATACATATTTCTTAGTCTTTTTCATCTTCTCAGTTTTCTCGTTCGATTTGCTTAATTATTATTGCGAGCGATTTTTAATAACAATTTCCGCACTTAACTGGTTAAAGGTTTTATGACTTAAGCCCAAAAGCAATTTTTTATTTTTTGAAGTTAACCTTTAATATGAGGTTTGAAATAATACTTTATATATATATACTGTAATTGAAATATTTCGCCTTAAGCTCTAAGTTGGAAATTTTAAATAAATTAAATATTTGTCCATATGAAGTGTAAAATAATTGTCATATATAGTAATTTCGTTCTTAGCAATAAAGAATAAGCTGCGATATTTATGCCACTTTTAACACTTAATAGCTTACATTTCTCCTTCTACTCAATAGTCGCGATATATTGATAGCATAATAAAAAATATGTCATATGCATTACAATCAAAACTTTGCATTAAATGAATCACATTGAGTTGACAGGTAATGAACATTAACGTATACCGTCGAACTACCGTTAAAATTGATATCTGAAATTTACATAAATATTCAGAAAAACACTTACACTTATTTTGTAAGTAAATAAATGTAGAACTTTTGAAGTGTATGCAGTGCAGTGTATTGCGTGCATGCATTGCGAATTGAACTTTATGAACTCATGCGTTATTATGTTTACCACCCACACCCTGTCTGCTCGAAGCATGAATATTTATGCAATTGTCTTTTCAATATTATATATTATTTTAATCGCATACATATATATATATTTATGTGACAAAAACGTTTGAGAACTGTTCCCAATTTTATTTGTTTCTCTGACACGGGCGCGTGTCAATGCTGCAAACACAAAAAAAAAAAAAATTAGCTGCTACGATCTTATCTTTCATTTTGTTAATCTAGTTGTTATTAAATGTAGGTATGTGCGATGGTGGACTATCAGGAGCGTCTTAAATGTCTACCAATAAAAAACGAAAGAAAATACTGTAGTGGGGCACAGCTCACCATTAAATACCCTACAGTTAATCGTATAATGACTTTTCCATATAAGGCCTTATATTGAAAGTGGCCGATAAATTGGCCCGATTCGAAGCGTTTGCTTTAGTACTTATCCGTCGCCTTATACGCGTCGTGGTACGAATTTTGATCAAAATATCGGGAAAATTTGCGGCCTACAGGGTGAACATAACAAAAGAAAACGGATAGATGGACAGACAAGCTTAAATTGATCCAGAGAGTGATCCTGTAAAAAAAGGCGGACTGACGGACAGGCAAGCTAAGATCAATTCAGATAGTGAATGTGATTCTGAGTCTATCGAATCTTGTCTGTCCGTTTGTGCGTCCTATTTGTTCCGATTTAATAAAAGCCGGATTCATCTCAAGTCTTTCTAGATGTTAACTTCATCTGCACATTTTTTAGTATACCCTTGTGCAACCGGTGGTGTAGGGTAAGAATATAAAAATTCCTCTAAGGTTTTTATCATTTTTCTAAACTTAACAATTAAATTGTCTTTCATTTCAAGGATGGATGAATATATACGTATATACATACAATCATCTCGAGCTCTTTAGGGAATGTATAAAATTTTACATGCGCCCTTTTATTTGACTTTTACATGTAAAGTTTACAGACCAACCAAACGTACATATTATCGTCCAAGATACAAAACGAAACCAAGAATATTTCAAAATATTTTCTTCAGTAGCCCATATACAATATTTATTTAATATTCATTGGCAATGTACATAGAAGTTGAAAGTTCTCTCAATACTTCTATTTATAGAAAATTCCGACTTCGACATAACAGACTTTTAATAGATGCGCTACATTTGCATAAACAAATTTTAAGCAATCCTGTCGTTTTCCAAACTACAACTTGCATCATAGCCCTTGATTTGCATGAAGCAGAACATGTTTCAAAAACGTTTACAAACTTTTATTCACTTTGCATATATAAACGTTCTTTACGCATAACTTACGTCCTCATGGAATTTCCAATAACCGAAGAAGAAATATGGACAGACTGTCGCGCTCTCCAGCCCGGAAACCTGCTTCTTACGCCTATATGGAAGAGAAGTCGCTTTAGCGAACAGTAGTGAACTTTAATTCTTCTACCCCGTCATTGATGGGTTATACTATTATCAGAGAGAGAATCTTGTACGCTTAGTATGACGCACGATTGAATTTATTTGTTCTAAGAATTTTTCACACACTGGAGTGTTTGAAGTAATAATGTGGACCATAAAGCAATAAACATTATTCGAATTTGTAGACAAATAGGGAAGTAGGGATAGATAAACGATAACATAAGGGGAAAAATTATAGAAGTATTAGTTGTAAATAAAGAGTCATGTTGGAGGCGGTTGAAAAGGTGGTCCGAATCGAATCATTTTCAATGGCGTTCGTCCTTAGGCTAAAGTACGTCGGCGTACGAAATATCATCAAAATACTGCAAGCAATTTGCGACTTGTAAGCTGAACACAAGCATGCAAAATAGATGGACGGACGGGCAGACAATTTCAAATCAACTCGCTGAGTTATTATGAATCGTACGGAATAATAAAAGATGAGTCTCTTTCAAATCCTTTTCGATCTCGTATACATCCGCACAAACTTAATCTACTCTATAGCATATATGTTGTAGGGTATAAAAATTGCAATAAAAATTAATAAAAATATATTTGTTTTACTCGTGAAAAATTAAGTCCTACGCTTATGTTGCGGTTGCCATTGCTCTTAAGTAATATTTTAATTCGCGATTATTATCGCAATTTCAGCTTTGAGCCACCACACCGTCAGTTTCGCCACAACAATCTTACCTTAAATTAGCGATGGTCACATTAGTAGTATTAGTGTCATGTGACGATTTATGCTGCTGGCTATTTGTTGACTTTATTTCAGTCCAAACCAGCAATCAAGCATCAGAAATATGTATATAGTTTTCAACAAGTTACTTACTGGTTTAGTCGAAGCTGAAGTTAATTTCGCTACAGTATAAATTAAATGCATCGGTGTGTAATGTGTTTTTAATGTTCACTTATCCACTATGTGTATACGCCTAGCGAGGAAAGATTATTCATTTTGTCACTACCCAACGTTTGGAAAAAAGCAATTCTTTCTGACCGTGTAGTGACGGAATCTTTGTTTGGAAAAAATGCGATAGAAAGCGGAAATCGGGCACATACTTATCCATACCAGCAATAGCTTTAAATTCCTAGTTACGAAAGGTGAGATGTTAAATCGAGACTTGGCACACACATGCTTGAGATCTGATTAATTCTTAATCCCACCCAAACTAAAGCTTGAAAAGCTTAAGGGCAGTATGTTTTCCATCACAAATATTTGCGAAATTTACTTTAAAGTTCGCTAATACGAAACCGCACTATAAAGAGTCTTTGCATTTTTTGTGTGATGATAGGTATTCAAAATTTGATCCCCAGCAAACATGCTTTTCTTCCAAACAAGTTTTTTATTTTATTTCGTTAACACGTTCCCGGACACTTAAAATTTCAGGGAGCTGCAAAAATAGACAGGCAATTATTTTTGAAACTAGCTGTAATATCCAAAATCTGATTATATATATAAGATTATAAGAGTAGTCAGAACATCGTATTTTAACTGTTATATGAACTTAACCTATTGACGTTATGACGTCACGACTTTTTTTATTTTATCGATTTTGTGAAACCATTGTGAACAAAATGAAAATGCCGCTAAAGTTTGAAAAATTGGTTCTCGGACTTTCAAACATAACAAGAAAAAATGCGCAATAAGAATCTAAAGTTTGAGAAAATGTGCCCGCCAGAAAATCATTATTAATAAAATATATATAAAGTAAATAAATTTTGATCCTTAGATACACACCACACACCACCTCGTCTCTTACAGTTACTCGTTTTGTTAATAATGCAACCACAGATTACACATTATTTTCATGCCAAGGGCATACTTTTTCTGCGAAAGCTCGCATATTGTGGGACGCCCAAAATATCATATGAAATGATCCAAAGTTAGCAAACTTAATTATTTTTCAGTTTTCATCATAGAAAACTAGAACTTATACTTTCTTCCCATATAAGGGCTTGTTTTTCAGGATAATCTCTACATATGTTAGCATAAAAAATAGACCAATGTGACCCAAATTTCTTAGTTTTAATTAATTTGCTAAATTGGTACTATGGACCAAGTTTCATCATAACAATTAAATCTTTTTCTGAAGGGCTTTTCAGGGCAAATTCATTAAGAATTTTATATCGAGTGAGGTCTAGAAATAAGGCTCCGAAGGCTCGGTCCATTTAATTTTTATGTTAAATTATTATCATGAACAGATTTTCTTCATCAAAGACAATTAACAATTAAGCCTCTTAAGGCATATAAAGGTTTACATTATCTGCGAATATTTAGAATCTGTATACGAGCATAAGATCGTCTGTAAAAATTTGTATATTAATTTTGAGAATACTTCAACTATCCTTATATGCGGTGGTATTCGAAAAATTGGACCTCCTTGCTATAAATTTGATACGGTTGATTTCTTTGTCAATTTACTGGTATGAACTAATTTTCACCATGAAATATTGAAAAGTATAGATTTTTATCATACAAATATTCAGTTTTGATAGGAGCGTTTATAAGAGAGCTGGTTCAAAAAATTCCCCGGCCGAACTAATTTTTTCATTTAGAACGTCGAGATACCCTCTGTGGCACAAGCGGTCGAGAATATAATAAAACATTGAGCACTTTTTTTTGCAACTGCTAGGATTGCACTGCAATTTTCATTATATACATTTTCTAATATTTAATCTTCGTTTTAAATTTTTTTTTAAAATGGCTATCCATAGTGGTTGTGCTAACGATGTTATAATAACGTGAGTTTGTGTGTGTTTAGATAAGTATAAGTGTGTGTAATACTAATGAAATATTAATAATAATAAATTAATGCAGATTGTTTATTAATATTAATAAAAAAAAAAAAAAAAAGAATAAAAGAAATATAAAAGCAGAAAAATAAGTTTAAATTACAAACGTAAGTAACAACAGTGAAAAATATCACAGAGATTCGTAATAAAAAACTCTGCGTAATAAATGTTATGCATTTCAATTCAGTCCGATGATTGTATATTTTTTTTAAGCTCGCCCAACATAGGTTTGCTTATTTATGGCATGGTCGCTTTTAACATCAATCGGATGCTTCACGTTTCTCAACTTTTTCAGATGATTCACTTGCCAATGTTTCACTTCGTGTTCGTAAGCGTAGCTGTTGTTCCAGTTCGTCACGCATTTGTTGACGTGCACTTTGAATAACTCGCATGCGATTTTCGAGCTCATTCGTACGAGATGAAGGCAAAGAAACATTCATCTCTGAATTGCTATCATTATTATTATCGCTGTCCATTGCGCTGAATTTCTTCTCTTCTTGGATAGATTCATTAAAATTACGATTTTCTGCAAAAAAAAAAAAAAAACGTTACAATTTTTAATTACATTAAATTTTACTACTATTCTCAGAGCTTTTAAAATCCGTACCTATAATCTTAAGTTACTTAAGCACTTAGCTCTTTATCGTATATTTACTATTCGAGGGCTTACATATACCAACTTTTGTGCCTAACGAAGAGATTTCGATAAAGAACAGATATTCTTAGACCACACAATACCTTAGTCCCACTCATCAGCAAAATTCAGATGAAAAATCGGCCGTAAATCATTTTCATTGGATTTAACACATAAAGTATCTGTCCACTTCCAACACTTCTAAAAGTTGGTTAGGATTCCACATTTTTTTTTCTTCCAAAAATTTCTACGTTTATTCGATCGACAAAAAAAAGGTGACGTTAAGTCGTAGACAAGTATTAAAGCCATTACACACTATCGGTACATGGACAAAAATACTGAATAATCTACGAAAAAGCCGAAATTTTGACTCCATTCGTTATCAGAAATGCCAGTAGTAAGTATTTAAGACTCCCCGCAAATCGAACTAACGTAACTTTCTATTCTAGTTTGTGCTGGCTTACTGGTTACGTCTCTTCGTACTGATTCAACTTACCCAAACCATCATCTGATGACGATGAATCTGTAGAGGTGCTCGCATGGGATTCCTGTGTTAAGGTTGGCGGTAGCACTGATAGCCTAGGAGCGATTGGTCGCGATTTACGGGCCGGATTTAAGCCATTGCAATAAATACAACGAAATGTCATATATTCGAACTCTTCCTTCAAAGCCATACCTGCACGCAAACACAAGAGTGAAGTATATGGTTTTCATTTTCTAGAAACCAAAAACCCTTTCTCACCATTGTGTCCGTGACAGAGCTTGCAAATCATTGCAAAACGATCTTGAGGACCATCACCAATTAGCACATCAACAAGCCGCTCAAAGATACTTTTATTGTTGGGATTGACAATAGGAAATGGAGTACGCCGACGTAATTGTTGATCCAGAGCCTGACTCGAAAATAATGAAGAAGACAACGTGGGGGTTGTCATAGACAGATCCGAGGTTAATGCGGCGTTTGAAGTGCTAGTTAATACTGCGCGTGCTGATAAACTAGCATTCGGTGTGGTAGGTGCGGAGCCTAAAGTACTTTGCATTATTTTGCATTGTGGTGAGACTACGTTTAAAGATCGATTTAATGGCGATGCTTTTGTAATATACATAGGAAAGAAGAAGAGAATTTTTTATAAAACATACTTTATCGTATTTCTCTTGTCTTTTTTCAATAATTACCAAACGGTAGGCGAGTAGCGCTGCTCGACTTGTCGGCAAATCGTGACAAGAGATTCACGGCAACTTTATAGGTTTCTTTGTCCATGACTTGTTCGAGTATCTTTTTCTTTTCAGCTCTAAGAGCGCATAATTTCGTTGAATTCTTATTTAACTTGCGTTGAAAATACCATGTAAGTAAATAGCGTAACATTATTATACTAAAATGATAAGCAAATATTCTCAACATATATAGTTGTACATGTAAATTCAGCTTACTATACTTACACTACAGGGAAAATAAACAATGGCAGCGAATAAAGTAAACGATCGCGCCATGTTGAAGGGAAGTATACAAAATAAAATATTGCAAATGCTACAACATAAACGCCTATAGATACTGCTAAAAAATTGCCCACGAAACGCTTCTTTTGCTCTTGGGTATTAAATGTGTATTTTTCCAAACTTTCAATCTGCTCTTGCAGGCTCTCCAACAAATGAGTTGTGTCCTGATTTTTCTATAGTAAAATATATGTTTAAAAAATTTTTATGTACATATATGTGAGAATTTCACAAAAATACCCGAAATTTTGCCAGCAAAGCACCCATTTTGAAATATTAAGGCTTCCGAAATTGTTGCTTCTTACAACAACACCCTTCGAAGTTTTTTCACGTTTGTTTCCTTTGCTTTGCTTCACTTTCTGCGGCAAACGCTTGTTTATATTTGAACTCTGACTGTGAATTTAAAATTTGCTTATTTGCATTTCTTTAGAAGCGTGAAAATAACAAAAAAAATTAATAATACAACAGAAAACGCAATCACAGCTCACTGCACCTCTCCCACGGAGTAAGACTACGTTTTTTCCTTTTTTTTTTTTCTTCAACTAAATATATATTTTTAGACAGAAGAAAATTTATTCATAAAAAAAAAGACAGGAATAACAAACCCACACATACAGTGTTGCCAACGCGTTGAAATGCCAATTTAATCGACAATAATGCCGCATAGGTTTTAAATGCAAAAGACATTGCTTATGCTTAATAAGATGCTAAAAAAGAAGGGCGACAAATTTGAAGTGTGAAAAGTTGAGATTATATTTTCTAAAAATTTTTGGATTTTGAGAAAGAAAGATTATCGGAAAGAGATTTTTATAGAGGTGTTGTTTAATACATCACTTAGGCAACGTTGCAAACGACTATAAGACACGTATCGCATTGCAGACTCATTAGTCATCGATCTTTACATTGATTCAATTTTTGATTATTTAATTCCACTATGTCTCTGCAATTGTTAATTTCACGTAACGGTTCGTATATTTCACGGGCATCATTGCTATGCATCTTATATAAAGATGAGATTGAGACGAATTATTCTGAATTGTTGCTTTTGACTTTCGAAATAAATTCGCGTGCAACATATTGTTCTCGCGACCACTTAGTAATAGCAGTAATATATTTTAAACATTTTTAAAAAGGTAAATGATTTTGTCCTCCCACAACTTATGTGCGATCTGTTTCTTACTTGCCTTTTACGACTTAACCATCAAGGAAGCTGCTTTTCCTCTAGAGGAAATTATGAAGATTCGTTATTTTATTTTGAGTTTATTATGAGCAAAAGATCTCACCTTCATAATAGACCTTATAGAGTCTGACCCTATAGCCAAGTAACTTTTTTAATAATAAGGTAATTTTTTTTTTTAGGTGAATCATCTGCTGTTAGAAGTGATGCATGTCATTAAATAAAAGTGGTGGTACTTACAACTTATACAGACAAGTTCTCCCTCTTTGTAGTTTAGTTTTTTATTTGAGGGTACTAGGATTTGAGTTGTTGTGTGGTCAAGTGTAGTTTACCCTTTTACATTTTCTACTATACTATATATATATGTACTATACTATACTATAGTACGGACTATGTAACTTTGCGGTTTGAACTGAAGTTTAGACGCTATACGTTTACAGATAAAACACATACTTGGTTTTCCTTACTCTTCTGTTCTTCCCGAATAACGCACTTTACCACACATAGTAACTTGGTCGCAATTTCATTTTCTTTTGCACAAAAAAAACACCAAACAGTATTCTCAAAACAGACATAACTAAATGATAAGAAGTTGTAATATTTGTTTTAAAATCTAATGCAATCCAAGCTAATGGGCAAAAATTCTGTTAATAGTTACTTGACATGACGTCGCTTTTTCTTATACGTTGGCAATTCTCTGTTTTCAAGTGAACATGCGCTATGGCATACATATAAGAATATATAGGTACGGAAATAAACCCAACAGTTCGAAACACAAAAAGTCCATAATAATCTACTGGTTTCAATTTTGAAAAAAATGTTGAAACATCTGGTCATTTAGTTGTCGCTAAATTGTTATTAACTGTGATCACAACCAAACAACAACAAAGGATTAACGGATGTTACATAAATGGCCTCAACGTAATTTTATAAATAAATTTTTCAAAGTTTCTTCTTCACATTGTTAGCCAATGCATCTATAAAACTAACATGAAGCATATTTCATGTACATGTATATATATATACATATTGCTATGAAAATAAGTTTTTCAATATATTTAAACCGCCTTGAAATTGTAAGAAAATTGTTGCAATATTCATACCATTGTTTACTCTCGTTGCAAGATAAATTATTGTAATTAATATTAAAAGCGTATAATCTAATCAACTGTAGCACACATAGGCTCCTCAATTCTATCTTATCTCCAACTTAAATATGATTGTCAAACAGAAAGCAAAAAATTAGGAAATCTCGTTTATGTGGTAGTCAAATCATAATAAAAATTTTAAAAAGTGGAAACTAAGCTTAATATAAGTCGAATGAGAATTTAATGACTATACCGCGCACTCTGACAAAAACAGACAGTTAGTGCATGGCAATCAAACGCGTTGTTGAACAAATTTTTAATATAAGCTAACGTATATTAGTGAAGACAAAGTGCAAGAATATGTCGGCTTTAAATACTAACGAATTATTATTTGAAGAAAAGTCTTTACATAAGCCACCTTTAGAGGAGCTACAAAATGGTCGGTGAAAAATTGCTTTGAATTTTAAAAAATTTTGCACAAAATCAGGTGTTTTCGTTGTCTATCGAAAATCAACAGAAAATCTAAATACAAGCAGAGCGAAAGAATTTTTCACCTCTCTCAGTGTTTCTCTGGCTATTTATTCTCAGTTTGAAACAAGTCACAAAATTACATTGCGCTGTCACCGAATTCGTTATACCCGCCACCATTAATACTAAGAAAAACTAAAATAATAATAATAAAAATAAAAAAATACATTTTCGTACTCTACAATATTGGGCAGGCGTGGTTGACTTTTCTTCCCATTTTTGTAAATCATACGTAGAAATTTTTACCGTGCATCTATATGTTTATCTATTAGTAATGAGGAAAACAGTGGGAAACAATGGGGTGTTTTCAGTTTATTGTTAGTTGTGGTCGTGTCTTTCCCTTGATATGACGTATATTCAAGAACAAGAAATTCCGCTGTTCTTGCCAACTTTGAAGCCGAGAGCTTCATTTTTCATTTTTTCGGAAATTGCAGATCTGCATACATTTTGCTTCATTTAACGGTTCGTAAAGAATTTATTAAATGTCACACGGCAGTTATGGTCCTGAAATAGTACGCAAAGTTTCTCAACATATCTCGGAAAGGATTAAAATCATGACTAGCTGAAAATTTACAAATATATATATATTTTCAGTGTTAATCGTTAATTTAGGGTAAAGTAAGAAAAGATTTTACAAATGTGTGTGTGCAATGAAAAATCATCAAAATAAATATATCGTTTCACTTCTATATGCAAGCTTCAAAGTTTAAATGAATCTGAATTTTAAATGTTTATGAAGAATGGGGTCGTTGGAGCTTCCGCAAACGTTTTAACAAAATGAACATACCGTTCTCGTTCTTTGTGGGTATAAAAATATTTGCTTTCCAGGTAATGTGATAGATTTGTGTAAACTTGCAATTGCGCTAATTGTTGTTGTTCTATTTCACTACCAGTTCTCCGAAAAGTGCATTTTTGTTTATGAATCTAATCGAAAAATTGTTTCAGCTAATCTGACACGTTCAGGTAGAATCTGTTTCTCTTATTATCTACGTGAGGCATTCGCTTCTATGCTCTAAATTGACGGAATAGAGCGAGCCCCCTTGGAGAAAAGCTGCTGGATTAAGCCTTTTTAGAATTATAATCGAACAAATGTTTTATGCTTCCTTTTGTGATTTTGTGATTCCTGATGGGACTTTCCGAAACCGTTTACTTTACCACAAAGTCCCATGCTTCCATTTAAAGAATACGAATCTTGAGAGTGAGTCTCTGATTTTCAAACGGTGTCGATCGCTAACATTGTCAAGAGCGTTTGCAATTGTTGTTTTTATACCCATCATCGAAGGGCGAGGGGTATATTCATTTTGTCAAAACGTTTGCAACGCCCAGAAGGAAGCATCAGAGACTCCACAAAATATATATAGTCTTTATCAGCATCAAATTTTAAATCGATTTAAGCATGTCCGTCTGTGTGTGTAATGTCTGTTGTAAGCACACTCCTGGTCGCAGAAATGAAGCTATCGGCTTCGAATTTGTCAGAAACATTGAAAGTTCTTGCACGCAGTTTAGTATTGAAAATGGGTCAAATTGGTTGAAGGACAAGCCCACAATATCACGTAAACTGAAAACATTTCTGTTTTCCAAAGGGAATGAAAAATTGGTTTGTGGCTCACTACTCATAAATTATAGCATATAAATGTACAAAACCTTCAACGCGTATTCTATGGGCGATGCTGTCGCATCTGTGCAAAAAAATGGAAAAAATTGATCATGCCTACCTCACGTTATAGCTTATCAAAATTTAATTGTTTTTTTAATTGTTTATTTAATGTAAGGGGTAGAAAAAAGCTTCAAAAACCCCACAAAGTATAAAATTTCTTGGGTAGTTTCAAATCTTGAATGCACTTAAGCATGTCCGTCTGTTCGTCCGTCCATCTCCCTGTTTACGCCGCTTTATAGTATTTGTAGTAAACATTCTCCCGTTAGCGAAACTGAAGATAGGGCCTAAAAAATTGCGAAATAATTTGGAATTGACCTAAACTCTTCAAACGACGCACCTACAATGTCCACATGCCTTTACCACACAAAATTTTATTTTGAAAATAGAGGAAATTAACTGCGGCCACCCCATATTATAGAGCATGAGAATTTGTTCTTTTACCTCTTTTGCTTATTTTTGGGATAAACGGTGAGGGGTGTAAAAGATTCGGTTAGGACCGAATTTAATTTTCTTACTTGTTGTTAATTCATTTTACAGTTTTACAATCAATTCTAACAAGAAATTTTGAAAATGTTACTGTCAATGTTAGCCAATGTCCAAATCTAAATGCACCGGAATATGGGTTAATGGATGTAGGTAAGTTGCAAGAAAACAGGTACAAACTGTTTAATCATATTTTGTTTTTTTTTTCATATTTACTTAAGGTCTTGGCGGTTGTCCAACACTTTTGGAATTGGGTGGAGCGCCTTATTTGTTGCCGAAAGTTCAAAAAGATAAACTTTATGATATTAAAGCTATATGCAGAAAATCTATGGGTGAAGGAAAAATATTGGCAGGTACGTACGTTCACGAGAATCTAGTAAAACATCACATTCATGTGATGGTAAATATGGGCCCCATTAGTTTAAGAGGTAACACAACTGTGAGAGCCTAACAAATAGCGTTATTTGGACGATTTTTTTGAGATGAAAAGAAAGTTAATCGAATAAAAATACTCGAGGAGATTATCAAGAGTACATTTAAGTATTAGAAAAAAAGAACATTAAAAAGAAATTAAAAAAATTATAACACCGAAGCCATTCTCTCATTCTCTTGCCTCACTTCTTTCCGTTCGTCATCGTGTTAAGCAGACATCGTGTGATTGATCATATAATAAAAAAAAATAATTTTCTCGCAAGCTCTATTCCGTTTAAGGACCTCAGCGACAATTGTTGCAAACTTAAATCTAGAAAAGGAGAAAAGTAACAAGTAAGAAAATTATGTTCGCTCAGGACCGAAACTTTTATACCCATCACCGTTATCCTTAAAAAGTCAAACAAAGTAAAAGAACTAAACTTTCATGCTTTATAATATGGGATGGAAGTGACCGATTTTTCCGCTCTTGAAAATACATAGTCAATAGATGTATGGGTGTTGTAGGCATGTCCCTAAACCGATTTGACTTATTTTCTGCCAAATTTGAAGCCGATATCTCCATTTTTGCTATCAGGAGAGTGCCAACAACAAACTCCACATAGACGCCAAGACGGACAGACATGGCTTAGTCAACTCAGAATTTCACGGTGATCTAGAATATATATACTTTGTAGGGCTTCTGAACTTCCTTTTAGGAGTTACATATATTATAGAAAAAACAAAATGAGTATACCGCCATCTTACAGTGATGGGTAAAAAAAGAAGAAAGTATTCTTTGAAATCATATGTTGGTTGGTAACTTAAACCAGTCATTTTCTGTTAAAACGACCAATCTGTTAAAAATCTCCAAGAAATCTGTTAAAGAAGTAAACCAAAAAAAGAAGAACAAGAAAATAAAAGAGTAAAAAAAGCACAAAGTGTCAATTAAATTTTTTTTATACAAATTTCTTTTTATAATACTTGAAAGTACGTAATGATGGGTATAAAAAATGAAATACATATGTGTTTACGTATATATAATTTATTAATGTATAATGTTTTTTGATAATTGGTATGCAGACCAAAATAGTGAGGACACTTACGTCTATAATATTGGCATTTACGAGAATACTTTTTTTAATGGGTTGGTTTAAGATATTGGACACAAACCAAATATTAAATTATTCGTCTTGTAGCTAGCGAGTGTAATTGCAAAGTATTTACCAAATATTCGCAGCTGGCAGTTCCACAAAGTAGAAATTTATATGCACGTGTTTTCCTGTTTACACTTTAAAATCAATTGCCCACGCGGTTTTATGGGGACCCCCGGCGCCAACGGACAATATTCCTGCAATTTTTCTACGCCATGCTCCGACAATGTAGCAACAAAGCATGCTAGTTGCAATATGTAGCAACAAAGTGTGCTAGTTGCAATGTATAAAAACAAAGCATGCTAGTTGCAATGTACAGCAACAAAGCGTGCTAGTTGCAATATATAAAAACGAAGCATGCTAGTTGCAATGTATAAAATAGAGTAAGCATGCCAGTTGCAAACCGCATAAAGGCGCGAAGAGACTGTAGCTGGCAAAGTGACTGCAGCAATTTACTTTGTTTCAAGCAGAAAAAGAGCGCAACAATATGTACACAAATTTATAGCATACTCTAAGGATTGAATCTTTAAAACAACTACAACTGGAGCGAATTAAATACGTAGAGGCACAAAGAAATGTTTTAAAATAAGCGTTAGAAAAATCTCAGGGACTTTTAGTGTGTCTGTTATCAGTAACTGTAGCAGCCCACGACGCCGGACATGATGATTTTAGTGTGTGAATGTTGGTACCGAAATGTCCCGTCTTATATACTATTCTTGCATTAGATTTTTTGTTTATTATTGACATAATGATAACGTGGTAAATGCGTTGCTTGTTACACGAATTCTTTTTACGCGAGTCACTTAAATTTATTTGTTGTTTAAAGTAATTTTATTTAATACTTAAGACCATGAATGACAACAAGTATTATACAAAACTGTAAATATCTTTTTTTTTTATAAGAAATTTGTAAAAATTTACCAGTGCGTATGCATTTCTTATTTCCTGTGTTATGGACTTAATCGTTCTACTGAAGTTAAGACGTTATAAAGTCACAACTTATGCCTTATTCTATCACCTTGGTGTACTGGTCCCTTCTAGTGCATTCATAGAACACGATAACGATTTTTCCGCCGATTTCTACTGGAGCGTCTTACATGAATTCATGTTATCGAAATGGTCATTGTATAGCTCGTATCGTGCTGAAGAGTATTTTATGGATTTGTTACATTTGGGCTCCTATATATTATACTTGACAGCTGAAAAAACTAGCAGCATAATCTTCTTCAAATTATTTGAAGAAGCTGATCTAAATTACTATTTTTCTATTGTTATGCACACACCTGTAAAGAGTGTGTGTCGTCTATGAATACATGACGAATTTAATGGCTCCTACATCAATACGCATCAGTACATATCACTTGTTCAGCATCGGTCTTATTATTTAAAACAGGTTACAGCAGGTCGTTTGCTAGATAGAGAAAATGAGGACTTAGAGTAGGGACATGTGACCCCCACGAGCCGACAAGGTTGATTTAAATTTTAATTTAATATTTTTTTGTATTAATCATGCAATAGTGGGAGCTGGTGCCGGTCCTTATCCATTACGTACTACCAATTGTGAGGGTATTTTCAATTTAAGTATATCCGCTCAAGATGAAATAAAAAACGGCAGCTACACTGCGAAAATAACGGGATTACAAGAAGATTGCTTATTGGAACCTATACCGGATACGGAAACACGTTGCGCCTTATTATTGAATTTATATGTGTGCCGTGGTGAACCGGGGCCAGTCTTAAAGATCACTTGCAAAAAACGTACAGGACATATGAATTTTATTGAATGCATACGAAAAGGCTTGTACGAGAAATATCAAGATAAATGTGTAGGTGAGTAAATAAATTATACCGCTGATGAAATTTGCTTATGCCTATCGTAGAGGCATTAGAATTGTTTCCATAGCATAAAAACATGGTAAAAACATGAAAAACCTTATCGAGTATAAATATTGGAGATAAAAGTGAATATCAAAATCTTAACTATATCTTAGGATATACAAATTGCACGATAAACGATTATAGTTAATTTCACGCCGGGTATTAAAAGCCCTGCTCCGGCATGAATAAATTTTCTGCGTCATACTGTACATGACTTACAGTATAAGGATATACTAAGTTTTTGTGAATGCGTGCAGCATCCAAAAGGGCTTCACATAGATCCCCCTTTTATTATATCGAATCATTCTCTGAATCGATCTAAGCTTGCCTGTCCTTCTGTCCGTCTTGTTTTCTGGTATTCAACCTACACGTCGCAATTTTTGAGATATTTTGATGAAGGGCCATCGATCTGTTTTGGCCTAATCTCGAACACTACTGAAAATAGTTCGGATCGGACCACTTCCCTTACAATGCTTTAGTTTGAAAAATCGGTGTAGGGTGGTGTAGGGTATTTAATGATGGACCGTGCCCCACTATAGAGTTTTTACTTGTTTTTCCTTTTATGTTTTTAAGGTTTGGGTGGCTTATTCTTACTTAAAAATGGTAAAGCTCATCAGCATGTTATGCGCGATTTTAGTCGCAGCCCAATTCATACGGAAAGTGAATTAAATCAATGGCTAAAATTTTTTGAGATGCCTGGAACTTTACACGCTGTGGGTACCTTGGTGACGCATGAGCACGTAAGAAAAGAAAAAACATTTTAATCCACCACAGGATGGATTATTAAAAGTTTGTAACGTCGATTTTGTAAAAAAATCTTCCTAAAGTCCACATTTACGGGTTCGAAGTAATTAATGATATGGAATTAACTACGTCTGCTTGATTTCTGCATATCTCACGACAACTAGGTGTAAGGAGTTTTAAATGCAGTCTAAAGAAACATATTGGATACCAAGCTGTTTCTTATCGATTACGTGATCTGTGGCCGTGTAAACGGTTAAGTCGATCAATCGGTCCGCTCTTGATTAGAAAAATAAATAAATTTAACAGTTCTTCGCAATTCGACAATTTCAAACTTAAAATTCGTTATATAGATATATATATATACATAGAATAATATATATATAATAATAAATATCTTTCCATTTTACCAATACGTATACATTAATACATAGCTATAAAAAAAAAATGGAATATGTTAACATGATTTTAATTTTGAGAAAGCTGCCCCTTGAAGTCTAGAATCGTTGAATAATTTTCTAGAAAAAAGTTAAATTTCAATCTACTATAAGGCTATGTGTCAATAAGTCCGCATATATGGTTACGATGTCAAATTATATAGAAATATGATTTAAAGTATATACGATACACCATTATGTGTTAAATACGAAATGCTATCGATGTGTCGAGCGAATAAAATTTTATATTGTCTTGTCATCAAATTTTGTATGCAAATCCTCCGTCTAATTTCTTTCTTCTTTCAATTTACCGTTATTTCTTTTTAATATATTTTTCCCTACAGGATTTGGACTTACGTTTACAGCATTTTCATTCATTTTCACGTACAAAATGGGGAGGTCATTATCACTACGACACTACTCCGGACACGATAGAATATGAAGCATATTTTAATGTAGCTGAACGTATAGTGCGTGTTGACAAGCCGAAGACAACGCATAAATTCGGTAGAGATTAACCAGACCATTCTTCAAGGAGCTTCAAGTTTCTATTTAATTTTTAATAAACTTATAATAATAATTTTTTCTTTGTCTTCGGAAATATCTCTGCTAATAGATTGTAAACAGAAGCCACAAAATTCTTTAACAAAACAAAAAAAAAGAAAAGAAAAGAAAAACAACATCAGATCTATAAAATAAATGCTATAATATTTGAACTTATATATAATAAGTAGTCATAACCTAAAATGTGACTCTTAACATTTGCATATACATATATAATTACGCTGGTCGTTATATTGTAAATAATTTCCATTGTGGTTGAAGAGAGTAAATAAATACTATTGTGGCACAACAGGGTGTGGCCTTGGCTATTATTATATTAAAACAACTGTTTGTCTTACTCTAGTCTTAGCTCTCAATCATCGCAATGCGCATGCGCTTTCTCTTCTCTCTTTTTTTCTCCTTCTCTATATATGTTTGCGCTTTATTGAAGCATTAATTGCAAATACCAATCAACTTTTGCTTGCTTTAGCTTTTACAGTCACACAAATTCTCTCGCTCTATGTCTTTCTCTTTCGCTCTTTGTCTCACTATCTGTATTTTTGCGTTTATATGATGATTTTTTTGTTACTAGAAACACATTTGAATGTAAATTCTTTTTGTTTTTTTTTTTCTCGGCATTAAAAGGGAATTATTTTTCTTTGGAAAAAAAAAAAAGCAAAAGTTCACAAAGTGCTTTACCGCTTAGCTGGTGTTGTTGTTGTTGTTGCAATTTTCTGTAAGTTAGCCATTATAATTTAACTTGTAAAGACATATCGTGAAAAGCATAATAATTGCGCAGTTATTTATTCTCCCAATGTGATGTATGTACATGTTTCTGTGCATATGATGAATGCGTTAAAGTACTTAAAATATAATAATATTTATATTAAACATTTGGCACAAAATGATTACAAATGCTTACTATACGCATCAATGGTTAAATTACTTTTCCTTGAATTAAAGCTTTCAAGTAAAAATATAGAAAGAATTAAATGTTTATGAAGAATTTTTAAAGAAAATAAATATAAAAAATGAAACAAGTAAAAGCACTATTATTCCGCGGCCTACTATTAGATACCCCACGTCGCCTTGCAGTTATTCATATATCAATTGGTCAAAACAAGACCTTATGCGGGAAGTAGTCGAAAACATACTCCGAATCAAATCATTTTCAATAGTCTTTGTTCTTGGGTCAAAAGGCTTAAGTGTGCCAAATTTCATCAAAATATCTTGATAATTGTCGCCCGTAGGTTAAGTACAAGAAAACTGGGCGGACAGGCGGGACGGAGTATAGGCGGATGGGCAAGCTTTGCTGAATCGATCTTCACAATACAATTCTGATTAGATCGGTATAATGAAAGTTAGGCCTATTTCAAGTCCTTCTTTTTATTGCATACATTCCCATAAAGTTAATTATTCCTGTACCACAAGTGGTGTAGGATATAAAAAGAGGTTTGAGCACGTTGCTTACTTTATTTGATCTGAAAGAGTATTATTTAAATAAAAATAAAAATCCGGGTGGAGAAGATTACGCATCCCACTTAGCTTTATAAGAGAAGAGAGAGTTGTCTTGGAGATTATCTTTATGCTTAAATCGAACCTCACTAAAAATGAGTATAGGACACCACATAAGGGCTACTCAGTTGCCGGTTATTTTCTAAATTCCATTGTTTAATCACGTTCCATTGTATCGGTGTATCGTTTCTATGTGACCCCTCCACTCGGCGAAAGGTTTAAGTCTTGTGAGGCAAAGGCTTAATTGCAACATATCACTTTTTCTAAAAAGTAATCACAGCGAGTCAAGCAGCATACTCTATTTTGCACTTTGAAAAGAAAATATCTCGGGAGGTAAGTTATAAAAATTATTTTTTCAGAATTATTCATGTAATACTATGGCTCGCAATATAAATGTAAAAATTGGCTTCTATTAAAAAGATTTTAATTTTCATTTCCATTAATGGTTTCGAATCAAAATATCGATTTTACCTAATGAAAACACTGTAATGTGATATCCCACCCACTACTAAATGCCTTGCAGCACTCTACAGCTATTCATATAGCAACCTTCCGATATAATGGGAAGTGGTTGGAAGAACGGTTCGATCCGAATCATTTTCAACAACAGGTAAATTCGATCGATTTGGATCGATTTCAATTGATCGGACGGGTCGGCAAACATATGGACGGACAAACATACTTCGATGGATTCAGAATTTGATTCTTATCCATAATATATATATATATATATATATATATTGGGATGTCGTAATCGGGCTTCTACATGTTTGTACAAAAGGGTCAGTTATAGAATATACGTGCAAATTTTTATCTTTGTGTAAGTAACGTGTTTTCACTTAATGTTGTAATGTGTTCCTTGACTTATTTGGCCTATTTTCAATGCCAATCTGCGTGTAAGAGCTTCCAATTAGAATGTTTACCATAAGAATTATACAGACGGACGGACGAATAAACGAACATACTTAAATCAGTTCACAATTTGATGTTGATCGGCTATAGATATAGTTTATAGGGTCTCCGGAGCTTCCTTCTGGGTGTTGCAAACATTCTCACAAATAAGTTTACCTCCATCCATCGGTATTGAGTGTATAAATAATAATATAAATAATAATAAATAATAAAAAATAATAACAACAATGATAAATTTTAAAAAGATTTTTATGATTTTTCTATGTAAGTGCGATTTATAGTTTTCTAACAAAAAAAAAAAATTTTACTTCTTTTGTTCGCTATTATGGAGATATTACAAGGTTTTACGTAAAATTTGTTAAAAAAAAAAAGCAAACTCAAAATAAAAATTCCAAACACAACTTTATAATCACTTTCGAGAACTCTTTTCTTAACTCTTGTAAAACCTTTTCAAATAATATACGAAAACGACTTAATTAACTTTGTAACCCTATGCTCGTCGAAATATGTGCAAAACAGTTAAGTTTTTATGTTAGAAAATTCTTTAAAAAAAATATGACGAAACCATAAATTTAGAAAGTCAGTAAAAATTATTGACAGCCGGTTATACAATGTTAACTAACTAACTAACGTTAACTAAGAAGCGGAAAAAATCCTTTTTTTTTTGTTTTTTTATCTTCAGCCTTCCTTTGCGAAAAGGTTACATAAGGGTTACGTCGCTAGTATTACACGAACAATCATAAAATCATTTCGTTTGTTAACTCATTTACTGGGAAGCTGTAAACTATACTTAAAAAAAAAAAGTAAAAACACAAATTTGCAAATAAGCGAAAAGAAAAAACTATTATTCAATCAGGCAGGACGACACAATGCGAAATTTTATTGCCGAAATTGGTTAAAATGTGTGCATGTGAAGGTGAGGGGTTAACTGGTTACTAACATACTCTCTAAAAAAGTACCCTGAAACTCGTATTGCGTCCGTCCACTTCTTAATCAAATCTTGTAGACTTTAGAACCAACTGGGGCTGTCTCTATTAATAATGCGTATGTACGTGTGTATGCGTGGGCATCAGTTAATTTGCTTTAATTCAACATATCAGCAGCCACTTATTGCTACGCTTATCACCGTGACGCGGAGGTTTACCAACTTGCTCATTATGTTTGCATTGCACACCAAACAGATTCAAGAAGTTATTGCTTCCCAAGTCAAATCTTAAGGAATAAGGAAATTGTAACAGTCTACAAACGGTTGTTTAGTATTTTTTTGTATATATAGAAGGGCAGATAATAGCATAAATATATTTGAGGAGGTTATTAAGCATGTCTTTAAGTACAAAAAAAAAATTATTAGGGAATAAGTAAGGACCCTAAAATGGCTCATGACCGACTAGATATTCTGCTCCACCCCATAGTTATTAATATAATGACTTTTCAAAATAAGCCATTACGAGAGCAGTGGTTGAAGAAACCGTCCGATTCGGACCATTTTAAATAGAGTTCGTCTTTGGGCCAAAGTACCATAGTGTACCAAATTTCATCACTATATGTCAAAAATTGTGACCGGTGGATTAAACACAAGAAAACAAGATGGACAGACGCCCAGGCAAGCTTCGATAGATTCAGAATCACTTTCATGGTATAATAAAAGTTAAGTGTATCTTAAGTTTTCCTAGTTGTTGTATACATCTGCGCAAGCTTACTATACTCTCGCGCCACAAGTGGTCTCGGGCATGAAGCCATTAGGAAACGGCTACCCCGCGGCAATTTCTATTAAACGTGATCATTTAAGCCAAAATTCAATTCCTGAAAAATTTACAGCGTCCGTCCGTCCGTCTATTGGAATTATTTTGGGAATCTCAACAAATTACATTGAAACTTCTTGCTGAGGCCGGATACTCAAACCAGTCCGATTATGCCTTGAGGACTTCTACAATAGTGAACTTAGAAAGAAAAAAAATCGTTTCTGTTTGAAACTCATTCCCCATATCTATTTCCTTATCTCTTTCTCACCATCACGGTACCACATACATGGGGAATGTCGTCTGAGTGATTGATCATACTAAGTATATATGTACAATACTGTATATATATATTTACATAGTATACTACACACATGCATATATATATTTATATATATATATATATATATATAATATAATATAGGGATATAGTGACTTAAATTTTTGCGTATAGGGCGGGCTAAGAAGACTGACACAATAAGGCGTTATTCCTATTTTCAGGTTGGGGCATCAACTTTGCCGACTTTTTACAAAACTTTATGGTAATTGACAAATCGAATGGTTTTGCATGCAAATAAAACAAGAAGAAACAAGTAAGGAAAAAAACAATTTTTATTCTGTTTGAAAAACGGAGGTATTCTCAATTAACATGGTACTGTAGGCGTGTCCTTCGACTGATTTAGTCTATTCTCAATACAAACCGCGTCCAAGAACTTCCAATATTTCTGCCAAATTTGAAGTTGATACAACTGAGATTACACAGACGGACAGATAGACGTGCTTAAATCAATTGAGAATTTGATGCTGAAGAAGATAATGAAGAGTATATATAATGTGCGTGGTTTCTGAAGAAACTTTCTGGGCGATGCAAAGGTTGTGAGAAAATGAATATATCTCTCATACTTGGATTCTTTCAGACAGACGGACAGACATGGCTTAGTGACCTCACAATTTCACGATGATCACGGATATATATACATTAAGAGGTAAAAACAAAATGAGTATACACCCATCTAATAGTGGTGGGTATAAAAAAGCACAAGATGATTGTTTCATGTAAATTTTAAGATTATTTATCTAATTTATATTTATTTTAAAGTAATGTACGTTTGTGTTATACTATGCGGTGTTTTGTAAAAAATAAAAAACAAACAATAAAAACCATTTATGTTAAAGTTGAAATGGTTTTATTAGATAGATAGATAAATGGTAATTTCCAAATTATGGTTCAATTAATACACAGACAGACTCTCGATGGTGTCATAAAACCTAAGCAGGTTACGAAGATTAACAAAATATTATTATTTTTTATAAATTTGTTATTTTTGTTTACGTTGATTTTTTTATTTTTGCTTCTAAAACGATATGTTTTTGTTTACATTTTCCTGTAAAAGAATATGATTGTGTTGCTGCCCATTGTGTTTAGCACTTAGGAGTTTTTAAAACGAAGACGAAAATGATGCCCTATTGTATCAGTAGTGTAACCTCCCAACGGTTAAGACAGCCTCTCGCTTTTGTCCAGCTGTTCTTACATAAGTTTCTTAATTGATGCTTAAAATGGCTTACAGTTCCATTTTTCTACCTCATAAAATATTAACATTTTTTTTCAAGTATTTGGCTCTTAATCCTTTTGAATGTTACGTTTTTCTTGAACGGGTCCTTCTTTTCTCAATTCTATTTCTTAAACTCTTCGCTTTCTTAGGTATCAAATCCATACTAAATTGCTTCTTAATGGTTTCTATCATCATCACAAATTTAACCACAAGATTCTATCCATCCCTTCAATTGTAGTCGTAGGAAAACAAGTGTGCTCTAGCCTAACCTAACACCATATGTTTTCGTCTCGGATTATCTTTAGATTAATTTCTCAAATGGAATCGGTCTCTCCACACGCTCATCTCAGTTCATTTGTCCTCGCTAACACTGAATCATTCCTACTAGTTTGGCTGCTCTTGTTACTTTAGCTCTATCGTTCCAAGCGGTTTACCTTTTGTCAGCATTCAGTCTCGTTGACGGCTCGGTCGACAGGAAATGTCAATCGTCGTTTTCAGTTCAATTTGGTTTTTGATAAGTTGGTCTTATGAACCATCAAAATTATTGTTAATATCGCTCTCTCTAGAACTTTCAGTTTTGATTGATGAACAAAATCTGAACATAATGTTCACGTTTCGACACTCAGATCTTTATACTGTCAGAAAGCATGTATTTAATAAAGTAACCGATTTAAAGACAAGTTATGTATAACTTTGCGCTTGTACGTCAACTAAACCAGACTAGAATTTGGGAAGTTGCTGACGGTTTTGTAAAAATTGAGCAACACAAATATAAACACATGAAGATTTTTATACCGGCTCTGAATGAATCAACGTATTAAAGATAATGCCTTGAAATAAGTTGAAGTTCTTGTAATATACGTGCATTTTTGTAGTCCAACGTAGTGAACACGAAGTAAGTCCGCTGGCGTATATGATGCATGTGATAATCTTTTCGATTCCATTCACTAACTCAAGGTCTACGAGCTTAACTTACTCTAAGTACGTAAAATAACTTAAGTATAAGTGTGAGACAAAAGCCAGAGAATGACTTTCGTCGTCCTCGCAACACATACAAACATATATCTAATACATATGCATAGTATATAGGGGAAAAATTGAATTGGTCTTACTTTTCGGACACTATAGCATGTATATAGTTTTGGTAAACGATTTTTTTCCACAACGTGAGCGCAACATTTATTTAAAATTGCTTTTACGGTTCAATTATATTACGTTTAAAAAAGATAACGATAGTGATTTTAAATGATTTCGAATCGATTGTATTTTCTTAATTAATTGTTACTATAGTTGGTTGGATACTGTTTCGGATGCAATTATAAAAACCGCACAAAACGATAAAGTAAATAAATTCATTTAGCAATGAACTCCATGCACATGCTTTGGCAATGGATTTACGGTTTAACTAAACTATGCTGCTCATGCGTTTGCTTATAAAAGTCTGCTGCAGCCAATTAATGTCATTTAACCCGATAAGCATTTTTCACAAAATCACAATTATTCCGATAGAACACAACAATAACAATAACAATAATAACAATAACAATAATAACAATACTTTATCTCGTTGCCATTGAACGCTCTTCGTTTATAATATCACCACCCATAACTAATACCCTTACCATCAACCATTCCTGCTGAGTAACACTTAGATTGCCGTTTCTGTCACGAGCCTAGATTTACAAACACCTTCTTTTCCACATATATATGTGAAGATATAGGGAAACAATTACAAATTGTACGCGTGTGCACGCATGTATGTGTACCATGTATAACACTATTTCATAGCGCATGATTTACAAGTAATTAATTTCATTTATTGCATTTTCCCTTCGCTTATTCATTCATTTATTTATTCATTCTATCGTTCATTGTATGTCATCATGTTTTGTTGTCTAGCTATCACAGTTAGAGTTCAGCCACACATTTCCTTTATACGTGAATACACTAAGTGAGTCTGAGCAACAAAATAACAATCTTGTGGTTTATCTCAATTAATTGTTTTGAAAATTTTCTATTGTGGGTGTCTACTGCTCTCTTACTTACTTAGGTAGAGAAGTCATTTAAACACCTCAGCGCAATATTTCAGGTCCACCGAACAAATGCTTTGTTTAATGAAAGCGATTGAATTTATTTTGATGAAGATTAGCTTTAACGATTTATAGCAAATTATGTGCAATTTTCGTATAGTTTATGAGCTCAGAATATCGTATATTAAGCCAATTTTTTTTTGTTTTTCTATTTACTTTTATTAAGCAACTCGTAAAAATATAAGAATGCGATAAGTTCTAGGTTCGTTTCTTCCAATTTTTTTTGGAGAAAGGAACATTAAGTGGTGATGTGTTAAAGAAAAACACGCCTTTTATTATACCGACAAGAATGTAAATAGATTTAAGGTTGTCAGTCTGCCTGTCCCTCTGACATCAACTCATTTATTTTTGTGCTCCAACTTCAGATCGCAAGTTTTTCGAGATGTTTTGACGAAATTTTGTGTACTGACGTGTTTTGCTAAAGGGCTAAAGCTATTGAAAATGGAAGGGAGCCTTTCCCATACAATGCCTTATTTTGAAGAGTCGTTATATAATAAAGAATTTCGAATTTTCTCAACAAAAACTGAGTTGCCTGAGTAATAGTATTTCGCCATTCTTAAAGGTTGTAAAAAGTTCACATTGGATGGGGAGCCCCCTCTGACACAACCGTTCCTATGGAAATTGAACATTCATATAGTAAAAGGTTTAATTCTCTATATTTAATGGTGAAAATAAGCCCATAATAAAAATTTGTCGTAAAAATGCACTTTACCGGATTCGGACAATGTAGGTCTGTTACTTGCACTCCAGCCCATATAAGAGGTGTCATGGGAAATCTGAAATTTTATAACTTGTCCATAATAAAAATTTGGCATAAAAATTCATTATACCAATTTGAACCACATTAGTCTATTTTTTGACTTCCATTCCCGCTAAAGTTTCTCATGAAAAATAAACGATAAACTCGAAGTTTGTATGACGAAAATATGTGAAGCAGAATAAAACCTTTCAAAAGGAAATTAAATCTGCTAGACAGGGACC
>CCAG010002055.1:0-30795 GCA_001077435.1 Glossina morsitans morsitans
TCTGAATCTGTATAGAGATATGCTTTATTTTAGATTCACGGTTTGTCAGCGATCGGTACTTTCGCCCTGCACGGCGATATATTGAAATTTTCCAAAAAAAAATCTTCCTTTTACTTCCTTTACTTATACACGTAATATCTACCTCTTGTTCTTCTTAATCAAAAGAGCAATCGGTCTTTGCTTTGAATATCCTAAGTTTTTAGATACATATGAGTGGAACTTTTGCTAGCACTTTAGTGCCTTTTGATTTTAGCATAGATGCTACGTACAATTTCTAAACATTCGCTATTTTCATATAGATATTATTTTTCTATCAGGTTTAGTGGTCTCTCTGCTTACTCTTAAGCAAATGCTTATTTTAAAATTTGCAATCACTTTACTCAGTAATTGATTATTTAATGTTAAGCAATAATTTTGTTCTCTTCGATTCCGTTTAAAAGTTTCTATGCAAAACATTTTATATGTAACGTAATTACCATCACCTTTGATGTCATACGAAAACAACAATTTAACAAATAATTAGAAATCATTCCAATTGTAACAGTTTTAGCGATTTTACGGCGACGACTCTATTTACATCGAATCATACCCTAAAAAAAATAGCCTCATGAATAGTGCAGTTGCCAACGCTGCTGCTTACTGACTCAGTTCATCAGTTCTGTACCTTGCACCATTTATGGTGCAAGAGTATATATAGTTTGTGCGGATGTGTGCAACATCCAGAAAGACTTGATTACACCGATCGATTTAGGATCAATTTCTCCATCAATTTAGGGCTAACCATCTGTCTGTCTGCCCGGCTAGTACTCAAAAGGACTTGGTTGTGTTTCTCGATTGGGAGTCAACTTCTGCATCGATCTAGACCTGCTCTTTATATCCGTCTGTCCTGTCTGTCTGTCCGTCTTGTATTTTTCTGTGGAATTTACAAATTTTAGGAAATTTTGATGAGATTTGGTCAACTCACATGTTTTATGGTAAGGACGAACGCTATTAACAGTGGTTAGAATCGGACTACCATTTCGACTACTTTCCATATAACTATTTTGCTACTTTAAAAAATCTTTATATATATATATATATATACACATTAACAAGTAAGCAAGTTATGTTCGGCGGGGGCCGAATCTCATATACCCACCACTGTGCTTTTCGCATTGTCCTCTACAAATTCTTTTATTTGATACCCACATCCTTGGTACTAGTAACAAAAAAAAAAACCATCAGGTCGCGGTGTCTACAATATTCATTTTAGAATTAACCCTTTTTTAGGCAGATAATATATCTTCATTTGACGAATGCGTGAAAATAGTTTTAAGCATTCCGTCTTGTTTGCCTTATGATAAATAAACATAAAAGTTCAAAAAAGTGAAAAAAAATAAAGTTTCTTCACTTGTAACTTTGTGTGGGCCTGGTCGATTTTTTCCATTTTTGCGCGTAAAGAGTAGATGTGGAAAATTTCAGGCATCTAACTTCAATAATTTCCGAGTAACAAGGAAAAATCCACAAATTTTTGTTAAGAAAAACGGAGGCGCGTTCAGTTTATGCCCCACTGCGGGCTTCTGCTCTAACAAATTTGGCCCATTTTCGACACTAATGTGTGTGCAAAAACTTGCAATGTTTCTACGAAACTTCAAGTCGATATCTTCGTTTTTGTGAGGAGTATATTGCCAACAACAAACACCACTCAGACGGACAGACATGAGTTCATCAACTCAGAATTTCACGCTGATCAAGAATATGTTGTAACTTATAGGCTCTCTAAAGCTTTCTTTTGCGTGTTACATACATAATGAAAAAAACGAAAACGAGTGTACTCCCATTTTCCAGTGATGGGTAGAATAACAGTATTAAGCAAAGTTATATAGAGTATTCAATGGTGGGTCGTGGCCAACTAAAATCTTCTTATTTGTTTATTATTGGTTTTGTCTCTGGTTTTCAACTTTTTCTTTTTTATTATGTGCCCTGTACGTGTAACACGGAAATTAGGAAAGAGAAAGAGATAAGCGAGTGACGCAAGTCCATTGCATGCATGCCTGGATCGCCAAGTGTTATGGCGCTACCGATTGACCCACTCACTACGGGTACGACGAACTGTGGCCCCGCGACACTAAGATTTGAACACGCGATCCCTGATTGGATTGTTATGATTCTTATGCGCTCGGCTGCTTATGCTTCATTCAAATGTCCAGACTTAAAATTGATTGTTCGACACCTATCTCTACAGATAAGTATTTGATAAAATGTAAACCTTCAAATAAATTATATGCACAACAAGTACATGTACAACTCATTCCACTTACTTACAGTTGGCATTTAAATGCTAAGTAACCAAGATTCGGCCAAAGCTTTTCTTTCTTCTTACAACGGAACTTATGAGCTTTCATCAAAAAAAAAAAAAAAAATAAATAAATAAATAAATACCTTTTTTGAAATAAAGAACGAAAATAATATAAAAGCTAAATATCCGCCTGAGTGAACGTAGGCCAAGAATCTCAACTGATAGCCCAATGATTGTGGATTCGAAGCTCAAGTGTGTTAGAGAAGTACCATACCAATTCGATACCATACCTTTCCAATCGTGATCCAAGTCATTGTATTTAAAACGTGAGCAGTAGAACAAAGAAACGAAAATCTTTCTGGTAAGATGATTAGATACCGAACAAATTTAAAATACATTGACCCAATACTTAATTCGCATAAGACGAAATACCTTTCAAAATGTATTCTAATAGCATTATAATCGACTGGTAAGAACACATCAAAATTGTCCTTCCTTCTGTTCTCGTTCCATTTCAATCAAGGACATAAAAAACTCATGACGCATTCGAAACAAATCATCAAGACACCAAGGTCATGTTCCGCAGTTGAAAGTAACGCAAGATCGTTTCAAGACGATGAGAGACATTAGTGAAAGCAACTGTTGCACTACTGTGTCGAAGTACAAAAGAAAACCGATCGAAAGATGTTAATAGGATGAGTTTTCCAACCTAATGACTCTCGGGCGCGTGATGCTTGTAAGATCCGTCAGAGAAATCCGTCAGGGAGAAACACCCTTTCGATATGCACCGGACATAGTTTCTTCTGATTATCACTTGCCGCAATCGATGGCTTAGGACTTGTCCGTGTGTGTCATCTTCTTATGACGACATCACTTTTACACTCAACAAAAAATTTAAACAACGAACCAAATGAAAATGTCAAGAAGTGATCGTTAACGTTTACTTTCAATGATCATGGCTTGATTTATAGCTTTTTCAATAATTCGATCGTATTCGTCTCGACTAATAATGCATTCCCTTAATATATAACTTTCTTAAAACTGATATGATTTTGTTGTTATCTGAATATATTATGCAAATTTTATTCGCAAACTGATCCAGCAGTATAAAGGATAAAGCATAAAAAAACGAAGAAACAGTTACTTTGAGACGGACATTCACTGCAATCAATTAATCATCTCTCACGACAAAGTCTTGCTCTTCCCCCACATGTGTATTTAAGTGCAACTTAACCTAATTTCATTAAATAAGTTCGATATCCATATATATATACATATGTCTCTTTTTTTTTTTTTTTTTTGTTGACTCATGTGTACTTTAATGCGTCCGTAATAGAGGATAGTCGTCCAGCAATTGGTTATTTAGGGAGAAAAAAACGAAGCGAACTCGAAAACAAAATTCATTATTACCAGAATTGTGATGAAAAGTAAGTCGTAGTTTCAGATAGAATATGTGAAGAAGAAGAAGCAAATGTATTTGCAGTAGAAATGAAGGAAAATTGTCAAATAACAACAATATGCCGTAAGGCGAGCTACTCTCCTCTAATAACATTAATTTAAAATGCGAACACACACACAGTCTCGTTCATTTTTTTATGCAAGCATCAGATGCATAAGCTTCCGGGGCTTCTCTTAATATTATCTTACTTCTTATTTTCAACCTTTTTAACTCAAGTTTTACTTAAAATATTCGATTTTTGACTGCTCTGGGCAGGAAACAACAAAAAATAGCAACGACATCAGGGATAAGATGATCGATGTAATTTTTGTTGCCGGGATTAACAAATCCATAGAATAGCTATAAGTATCACAAAAAGCTTCTTGCCACCTTACGAAGGCTGAAGGCTTGATCGCTGCGAGTTCCCCTTAAAAATACTTAGTCATATTTTCGTTCCCCCTATTACAGCACTAGACCTTATAAAGACGATAACAAGCGCCACAAAATTTACTTACATAACGAATGAAATGAAATCGCAAAAGAGAGTAACTGAAATATGAGAATAAAGTTTGTTGAAAAAATACGATCCGTTCATAAAACAACAATCGAATATAATTGAAAATATTAGACGTAGATCTGTAGTCGTAACATCTATAGGCAAAGGAGAAAATGTAACAACAACAAAAAAAAAGAAAAAAAAAGAAGTAAATTTTCTTTTATAGTGAGTGAAGATGTGGATGTGTATGTGTGTGTGTGTGTGTGTGTTTGTGTTTTTTTTTTTTTTTTTATTTTACTATACATATATATATATATATATATATAGAAGTATGCATTCTTATTAAAATACATTGTTCACAAGTTTGCCTTTTTCCGCATAAGTGTTGCAAATGATGATAGTATGCCTGGGGGCGTGCAAGTGTATCGAGAGTATGATTTATTCACTATTGTGTGTTATAAACTCTACACAATACCTTCAGCGTTATCAACGATGCGACATTCCTTTCATGTATATAGCGCTGCGTATATACGGTTAAATATATTTATGTATGTATTTGTATGTATATATGTAAGAAATGTAACAAATAAGTTTTTGCTTATTTTCTATTACACATATATTGATATCCGCTTTTTTTATGAAGCAAATATTGTTGGCGTTGCATGTATGCAAACACATTTGTCTACAAATAAAACATCTGGTGTTTGTTCCTTTTTACGAAGGCTGCTCTCCTTTTCGTATACTTACTTACTTTATATCAACGCACACATATGCCGCTTACATATTGAAATGAACTAAAACATTACATAGGAGCACATGTTGAATGGCTTTGGAAATTTCGGGATTTTTTTACATCTATTCTCTTCTTCTTTTTCTTCTTTCTCAAATTACTTTTCAATATTTAATTTTGATGCAATCTACACTTTCAATCCAACAGGCCCGGTTTTCTTCTTCTTTTAAACATTTGAAATGATTTCTAATGTGTTACGACCATCGTACCGAACCGTGGTTCGATAGAGCGACCAAATTTAATAAATTTGTTTATTTGTGTACATTTTAAGCAGGATTATCATTGATCATTGATCGTCATTTCATTCATGTAACATATCCGTATTCCGAATTTCATTTCAAATCATTTCCTTCTACGTCAACTAAATTACTTTCTCTTCCATCAAACAACTCTTTCCAAAATGCATGAGAAATGAAATAAGAAAAGGAACGCACTCGAAGTCATGGTTCGCATGCCAACGACAATACCAAGGCAATGTATTGGAAGAGAAGTCGTGCTATCAGTGAAGTATGCGGACTAGAGAACTGGTAGCTAGTCTGACGAGAACAGCAGCTTTCGTTTGCTTTGGTGTGTCCTTCTCGATCACATCACATCCCGCTTTAGAGATTCTGGCCCTAAGGGTATCACATAGTCCTCAGTGCTTGGCATGTCGAGCTGATATCCAGGAACGGTAGAATTACATTGCAAGCAGGTGCTATCACATAGTCCTCAGTCCTTGGTGTGTCGAGCTAATATCCAGGAACGGTAGAATTACATTGCAAGCAGGTGCTTGATCCAAAGACATTTAGCGATTTCACGTTCACTCCTCTTTTGTTAATCACAAAGGATGACATTTGCTCTTTGCTCTGGAAGCTGACAACATACGGACCCGGAAGGATCAAATGCACATGCGATAGGTGACCCGATATTCCCTTGCGAATGTTATCGTAAGCAGGTGTCAACATTAAGCCCCTAGAAACGTCTGTGCATCGTGGTAGAGACGTAAAAATACTTGTTAATAGGTACAAGTTACGCAATGGCATGACAAAATTAGTTCATTCAACTCTCTGGATGAGTTAATGACTCACGAATACGAAAGAGAAGAATCTAAAAGACGATCAAAGAAAGTTGAATACATAGACATATAATTAAATTTAGTCTCAATGCAATTTCCCTTAAGTACTTCGATACACGTGTTCGATCCCTACGTACCCAAAAGAAATGTTAGTGCGATCTATTATTCCGTCAATCGGCACTTGCTTGAAAGTTTTAACGTACATTAGAATTATTAACCTGCATTAATTTTAAATCCCGCACTTTTCCCATTTTCAAGTTTGGAGCTTGAATGACTTAACATTTTTTCTTTTTCATTCGCTTGGTTTTTTTGTTTTGTTTTTTATTTCCACTCTTTTGCCAATAGCCAAACCAATATGTAGTTTGTTGTTTACTTGTTTCCACTGTCGTATTGAAACTTTGAAAGAAAACGACAATCTTTTATAGTCCGTCTTGCATATACGTATGTCGCTAGTTCTTTCAACCATATTTCAATTATTTAGCATATGTATGAAATAATCTAGAAAAGAGATTCATTCCAGGCTTTCTATTTAAAAATATTATTCTTATTCTAATAGCCTACATCTATGGATGAACTGACATCCTTACTCAGCGTATGTTCATTCATTTTTTTTTTTCGAAACTTAATCCTACAAAATATAAGAGGAAAAAATGCGCTTAATGTCGCAGAGATGTATTCTAATATTTATTTGCAAGACACAGTTGTATTTGCCATTTTGTACTTTTGCACACATTCACACATTCGTACCGTAAACTTCATACATGTACATATATGTACACATTTTTGATTTAAGTCTATTTGCCCGTTTGCACGGTATTTTTTTTGTCCAACTCAACATTGGCTTGAGAGGTGTTGTAACACCTTTTGCCTGTCAAAAAGAACAAATCAGTCATGTTTACACATGTTGAAAAGAAAAAACCCTATAAATTATTGTCGATAATCGAAAATTGAGGTTAGCAGTGAAATAAATCATATGCTAAAGACATTGCAAAGGCAATGCATTCACTCCTGTTTTTGCCGAGTTTGCTCACATTGGGACATACGGCCCGTGTGACAAGTGGACGGTTATAATGGCAAAGTTATATGAATTGAAGGTCGTATTACTGCCCCAGCTATCGTCTTCTTCTTACCCATCGACGATTTTGTTTATATTTGAAAATTTAGAGCATTCGAAAGGATGCTCTAGACAAGAAGATAAGAGGGTTTGGAGAAAGGCTTATTGCGGGCACTGAAACATATTTTAGGATTATTGAGGAATCATCACAACTGAGCCGGGCCTCCCATAAATGTTTCATCATAAATACGAAAAATCATATCTTGTGTTCACGTGAACGTTTACTTTTCATGGAAGGCCTTACATACGAGCGCGCCCGACACGTGGCACGACGTAGCCAAAATTTAGCAAATTACATTTTTTTGTTAAAGATCTTATTACTTTTTACCTATTTTTCAAATAAACTTTGACGAATAAAGTCTTTTTGCAACATAGAGACTTAATTTTCCTGAGGACGCATATGTGGAGTGGGGTCCAAAAAACACACAAAAGCTGTTCAACTCTAGTGCAGTTATCTTTTAGATGGAATTACTCTAATGGATCCGTTCTCATCGTAAAATATAAAAAAAATTCTACTTTTTCTCACATAAAGACTTAATTTTAATTAGAACCCTTACCCGTAGTGGAGTCGTGAAGACAGATCTAATATAGTTCAGATCTCCTATAGTTAACTATCAAAGTCCAATTGGTGTAATTTTCGTCAAAGAATATTAAAAAGTCGATCTTTCTGCCATATGGGCGCTTGCTTTTCGTAGGAATAGTTATGTGAGAGAGGGTTGTTAAAAACGGCCCGCCCGATTAAATTTTTTCGCATCAATTCAAAATGCCGAAATACTAATACGCAATGATTTTTATCCAAATACTTTGAAAATTCCAAACTTTTTTCATATGACGACTTTTTTAAAATGAAATTATTTTATTATATAAATGATGCTATCGAATTTTTTTTCAATACCGTTTGACCTTGGATCAGGAAACGTTAGTTGATCAAATTTCGTAAAAATATTTTAACAATTGCGAGCTGTAAGTTGAACATAGGGGAACAAGACAAACAGACGGAGAGACCATCGCTTTTCAGGAAGTGATCCTGTGCGAAAGTCGGCATCTCAAAACCTCGTAGGTGTTGCGTCCGCTCTAATTTAATGTATCCTTTTACCCTCTCCCAGTGGTGTAGGATATAGTAAGGAGTTTCAAGACGAGTTAAATAGATTCCAAATCAATGAACGGACAAACGTTAGGCAGATAGTTATATGGACAGAGGAACCGGCAGATACACAAACTTAAATCGCTTCAATAAATGAGTTATAATGAATAGATATAATAAAGATCCGTTTATACGAAATCCTTCTAGGTCTAGCCTATATCCGTTCAAATTTAACATACCCAGTACCGCAAGTGATACAGGGTACAAAAAAACATCATTGGTCTAACGAAAAAAAAAAAAATGTTCTTTGCTTACTTAGTCTTCGAAATTTGATGGCCGATGCATTAAATCGCGTTCATCCATCACGATCTCAGCGCTCAGATATAAACTTGACAAAAAAAAAGATTCGTAACGCGGGTGCGGTACGCTTTCAATATGAACGAATATAACAGCAACTGTAATTTGCTAGAGTAATTTTAATTGCAATTATAATGAATGGTAACTGTAACTGTAATTTCCTCATTGTAAACTCTGTGTATAATTTATGTAAAATTTTTATGCAAAGATGTACAAAAGCTGTGTAGCTTTTTTTTGCTGATGTGACCTTTAAAAAATCTCTCTTCTCTTCTTTTTCTTTTTTTCGTATATAAATACGTTCTTGGTGTATATATATGTACATATAAATGTGCACATACACATACACATACACACACATATATATATATATATATAAATATACATATGTATATGAAATATGTATTAAAATAAACTGATATAAATTAATTCTTTACAAAATATACGTAAGCACAAGCATTGGATACGTCTTCGTTCGTATCGGTGTGTATTTATGCACAATGCTTTAGAGATACATAATAAAGCCCAAGAAGAGAATTATTTTATATATGTAAGAGAGAAAGTATATAATGTTTAAGAGAAAAATAACCTTAAAAAATTCGAAAGAAAATTTTGAAATTGCATGTGTATGCAGTGTATACGTGTTTAGCTAAAGGATAACAACGTAAGCATATGCAACAACTTTATCAAATAAAAGGCATCATCATGTTCAATGCTTTCACGTTATATGTACGTATGTACGTACGTACGTAAATACGTATAATATATACTCAGAAGCACAAACGCTTATATATATATATATATATATATATAGTATATCTATATACTAAAATAAGTTTAACAGTAGCAGGCAGCATAGTGTTGACGAGTTCCATTCCATATTGCTTGACTGAACTCTGACATTTTCAAGGCTCGAGCTTTCCCGGGCCGGGCACACGTTTTATGTTTTCGCTGCGTTGTTGTCTTTCTTGTGTCGTTGATAATACCTTAGTGTATATAATATATATATATATATATATATATGATGGATGCTATAAAGCATTCTCGTATATTTTACATGTGTATGTTGATTTGTGTTAAACTTTTGATTTTTTTTGTTTTTTTTTTTTTTTTTTTACCAAGGAAGTGAGGTAAAAAATGCTGTCGTTTAATAAAAATAATAACATAATAGGCGCTAGGAGTGAGTTAGATGAGTTAATTTTGGATTTGCCTAAGGAACTCAACAAGCGCAACCTATGCTTAGAAATCTCATAAAACTAAGGTTTAATGCTGTGAAAGTCTACACTTTTTCAAGAAGCTTTACAGCTTGGGCATCCAAAATAAAAACCTCATGCTATATGCTTCCCAATCAATCACCGTAAAATCGTAATCAAATCAGTTGAAAAATCTATAAAAACAAGATTTCAAATAATTGCAATAGAAATTTCCTCCAAATAATTACGTAATTTTGCCGTGACTTATATGCAGTTAGAGAAATGAAATTTTACAAAGATTATCGTTACGATAATCATTTTATAGCCTCTTGAAGCCGGAATTATTGAACGGATATTTGGGAGAGATTACATTGAATCATCGTGTACACGAAAACCATCGCACAATTCTACTCCCATCTCGCTCCATTTCGCTCCATTTCATAATGTCTGTTAAACGTATAAAAAAAAAAAACCGTGTACTGCTCACGAAACGTACTCTAACAACGTATGAAATCTGATGATAATGATAATGATAATGATAATGATAATGATATATATAATAGGTGCTTGCATGTATATTGATCAACTACATCTATATAGTATCAATGTATACAACGGTTAAATTCGATGATTTTGACCTTTCTCTATCCAAGGCAACCGTTTCCCATTCAGTGTTATTGAGTTACTCACTGCATACTGAAGCTAATCATGGAAAAATCTGTTGCCGAATTGCCATCAAATACGTTTAGAAGCTTATGGTGGGTGATGCTGCTCCATCATATCAAGGCAATGAATTTCATTGAACATAAACGCACATAAACAGCTGAGCAGTTAATGAATCAACTGTTTCTAGACAGTCACATGCAATGTGAAAGACACAAACGCTGCGAAATGGCTACAATACGAATTGACTGTCGTTTCGAATCGATTCAACATCGCGGTTTGATTGCTTGCCAGGCAGAAATAGAAAAGTTTTCTGTGGCGCATTGTGACTTGCGATGAAAAGGGGAGCTAAAATCCCAAGCACAAAGTCATGGGCTAGGCCAGGAGAGCCAACCACATCGACACCGAAGCGGAATATTCACAACCATACAGTTTTACTGTGCATATGGTGAGATCAGCAAAGTGTAGTGTATTTATTAAAAGCTGCTAAAACCGAATGAAACCGTTACTGCAAATATATACCGACGTCAATTGGTCAAACTGAACGATGTATTGTTGCAAAAAAGACCAGTAATAGCGGTTAACACACGCAAGATAATCCTCTTGCATGGCAACGCTCGGCCACAGGTTGCAAGAGTTGCGAAGGACGCATGGTTGGAGTTCGAATGGGAAGTTCTGCCGCATCCAGAGTACTCGTCAGACATAGCGCCTTCTGATTACCATTTGCTCAGATCAATGCTGTATAGGTTTGGCTGGCAGGTGATTTCGAAATGCCGAAGAAATGTGAAAACGGGCCGATAATTGGATTGTTACCAAACCTAAAATGTTCTTTTAACGCGGTATCGCCATGTCGCCAGAAACACGGGCACAGGTTGCAGAAAATGATGGAAAATGCTTTTATTAATGGATTTTGTACCAATTTTTACAGTAAATGCCTTTTTCAAGTGAAAAAATGACCAGAACACATGCAAGCATTAATTTATAATGAAAATAAGTAAAAAACTGTAAAATGCTGCAGGACGCTTGCTGCTCGACCTTTCGCAGCGATAGTATCTTAACTTTTTTGAATGGGCATTAGAATTAGATTCTTTGAGAATTTTTTTGAAATAGGAAAGGAACGTAACAGAATAGTGATATTTGACCAGGTCATAAGGCGTATATATATAAGTATTTAAAAAAATGTCGCACTATGCATTTAAGGGGTTGTGCAGCACGCACCGTAATTGGCCCGAACTTTAATTAAAAAAAAAAGAAAAAAAAATATTTAATGTACATGCCTCTAGCTAACGAAACACGAACGAGTTTTTACAAAAATTGACTTTTGAGTCATTGGCGAATACATGAATGAAGTGAAAAAGTAAAATTTTTGGCCAAAAAAGCGACACTGTTTCGTTGATGAAAAATGTTTACGTTAACTTATTGAAAACATTCCAACAATATTTTACTAGAGAATGCTATTTTCAAGATATTATAGGAAACTCGAAGGAAAAAAAATTAACAATTTTCCGAGTTATGCTGCGTGGTCGCGTTAAGCTACAAGTGGCCCGTATGCTGCCATGCAGTGGTGTTCAAAAAATCAATATTATTCACCGTTTAAAATATTGCCACGCCCACAATTGTCTTTTCATGCCCTCTCTGCTTATTTAAGGAATCATTTAAGCCAAAAAAAAAAAAAAAAAAAACATATAAAGAATTTAGAGTGATTTTACCCCTTAAGGTGTAGTGCAACTCTTAACTTACCCTAAAACAATTAAATAAAAGAATCTCTTCTAGCCGATTCGATTAGTTATATATGCTCTACAATTTTGTACTATTTAAGCAGCTTAAATAATATTTTGAATAGGAGCTTCAAAGTTTTGACAATTTCCGCTTTAAATTGCCGTTCCACTGTCCATGCTTGCTTAAGCTAATGATGTGTTATTAAAAACAACTAAAATTCGTTCTTTCGATACTTGAATGATGAAAGGTAGCAGAAAATGCCCTACACTACATATATGAAAATGTATTTCAAGAATCGAGTAAAGTCGATTTTTGCATCATCCCTTATACTGTTGTTATTCACATTTTTCTCGTTGTTGTTTCGAGAGCTTATCGATTTCTTTTAAATTGTTTTTTCTTTTCTCTTCTAAGAGGAAATCTAACAAAAATAAGTTAAAACGTTGCAATCGGGCAAGGACGATCATTAAATGCTCTACACCATCCCGTTTGATACAATTCTTTACATAACTTGATCGTAACACATTGAAAATTATAATTTTTCTTAATCTTAAGGCTTGCTTTCCCTGAGACCCCATATCAATGAAAGTAGTTCGAAAAGTAGACCTATGTAGATCAAACTTGTCACACTAAGTTTATATGTCTAATCGTTATTTTGTATTATTTTTTTTCAAAGAATTATTTTTGTACTAAAATTTATATGCGAGTAATTTAGGGAAAAAAAAACGGCTCCATCTCAATCAAACATTTCATGTCCATTTAGTTTACCAACAAAAAATTTATCCGTTTTTTGTTTCGTATAAGCACTCCTTGAAAATACCGAGGAAGAGCGGTTTGAAAAAATATTTGTAAAAAAAAAAAAAAATTTTCACTAACGTTCATCGTTGGGACAAAACTCACCAAAGTGTCTTAAAAATTGCAACCTGCAGGATGAACACAAATTTACCAAAGCGGATTTCAGACAAGTAGACGGAAGTACGGAAACACAAAAATATAGAAAGACGGAATGGGGGAAACACGGGCAGACAGAATGACGGAGAGACAAAAAGATAAAAAGACGGAAGTACGTGAATATGGAAAGATGAAAAGACAAGAAGACGGATAAACATAAAGATAGAAAGACCGAAGTACGGGAATACCGAAAGATGAAAAGACAAAAAGATAGAAAGACGGAAACACAGACGGAAGACAGCGAGACGGGAGCATCTACAGATGAAATGACAGAAAGAGGGAAAGGCAGAAGAATGGAGGACAGAAAGACGAAAAAGCGGAGATGTGAAGAGAAGCCAAAACAGAAAAACGCAAAGACAGACAGATGTGCCTACACACTGACTAAATTATTTTGATATTGTGCCTATTAGCTCTAATTTACTCTGGGTGTCGTATACATCCACACAAACTTAATACACTCTAACCTCTCCATGGTCTAGGCTATAAAGAGGAAAATAGAAAAAATGTTATAAAAAAAAAAAAAAAAAAAACACTCACAGCTTTCCATTTGCAATTTCTATATTATCCTTAAAATATGGCTGACCTTGAATATGTTCACAACCGTATCAAATATGCACACGTTTACTACTATTAGCTTACATATGCTTGTGTTGTATATGTTTATATAACACCTACATGTACACTCATCCTTTGTTTTGCTCGTTATTTGATTTTTTATTAATACAACTTTTGTGCAATCATGTAATTGAAATAATCTGCCAATCATTCTTGTTAATCCCTGTGTGTTTGCTCTTCTGCAGCACATCTAAGTTTATAGTACCGTGAATGTGTGCTACACGAACACGGATGTTGTAAGCCGAGTATATAGAATGCCGAAATGTATTGGCGCATACCACGTTCGCGAACAACGTGGGATAATTTCAAAACTTGCTGAAGCGATTCGATTCGGTAGAAATTGGAAAATATCGTTGCAAACATTGTTAGAAGTCATATTAGGAAACATAAACAAGCTTATGATTCCTTAATAGTTTTCTCACGAGGTTCGAAAGTTGTCTATATCTCTTTTTCGACAAATTGTTACCAACTCATATAACTGATCTATATAACATATGACACGCTATAGAATCCATTTTCGTTCTATTTCTTAACCAAATATCGCATATGAAGCATTAAAGAACTCGGACCAAGCCGAATATAATTTCTTTTTATTTTAATTTTTGTACTTATGCTATTTAGGCATTCAAATGTCTCCGAGAATTATTTATCTCAGTTCAAGCATGATTAAAATGAAGATTTTCTACGCCTTTCCCTATAATTTATATCATTTGCTGATGTAGACAGACACTACATTTCTATTTGTTAAGAATTTTGTATTTGAAGTTATACGATTTTAATTTGCACGATTTCTCATAGTGTATGAAAAAAGAAATAAGAACAAGAAAGTCGAAATTGCAAAACCTCTGATAAAATTCTTAATTCCAAGAATGATATCAAAACTATTGCGTCTGCAAATTGATTCTCGGAGGTCATTGGAATTTGAATGAACGTTGAGATGTAAAGTTAGCCGCCATGCGGTAACTTATAAGAATATGAAGTATTGTTAAGGTGTGCTTGTGTTTTTTTTAAGGTTAGTAAGATACTGAACTTGTTTCAAATAATGCTTATCTCTGTTATGCTCGACTCCCGCTCGACTTCTGTTCATGCTACCTAAACTCACTTACATGTTATTCTCATTTTAGTGAATCATATTTACCCAGTTTCTATGAATAATGCGCCATTTAAAATTATGGATTTTTTTTCCAAGAGTACATAACGCAGTGTAAAGCAGGGGTCGAGTGTACTATAGACGCATACAGTAAAAAAATAATCATTACAATTCATGCGTTCTACACTCTATACAATAATCGTAATAGAAAAACTAAAATATACACATGTATACGCACACACACACACATACACACGTATATATATATATCACTCACTAAGTCTCCGGTCTGACACATATACGGACATTTTCGTTAACAGGCTCATTCTGATTTCTGGACGGCATGAGCCTTCAAGCGACACATGTCAAAATTTCATGGCATTGTGGCAATCAATTTGCAGATTACAGTGAGTTCAGTGACCCCAGCCACTTTTGGATCCAAACATTGACTTGATTAGTGATTAGTGTTATGGATGCTGAATTTAAATGCGGTCGTACAAACACCGATGATGCGGAGCGTTCTGCCCAACTCGCGAGTTCTTCCAGAAAACGTAAGAAAAAATATGCAAAATTGGTTTGGACCACCAAAATGTGTGCGTGGAGGTCAACTGATACCTTAAGGATATCAAAAGGGAGCGTATTTACTAAGTGCATGAGAAAGCTGTGTTCGATGTAGAAGCCGCATTTGCACGCAACAAAGAATGACATGTCGACATGACTGAGAGCACTGTTTGGAACTGCTACACGCGTGCATCCAAAGCGTCAAAAATCAGTTGGCAAGCTTATCACATCCGCATTCTCCGAATTTAGCCCCCAACAAGTACTGGCTTTTCGCAGACATCAAAAACATGCTTCGAAGAAAGAAAATTGCCGCAAATGAAGATGTGATTGCCGCTACTGAGACCTATTTTGAGAGCAAAGACAAATCATTCAAAAGAAAAGGCATCGAAAAGCTGAAGTAGCGCTGAAATGAATGTATCACACTTGAAGGAAAGCGTGTCGACAAACAACGTGGAATTTCTAAAAATAAAAATTGTTTTTTCTTACACATACAATGGGACCGGAGACTTATTGAATGATATGAGTATGCACATAAACATATATTACTAAGCTAAAAAAAGAAAATATTAAAATCTAAATAGCTTTACTTAGTGTCAATGAGTATAATTTAAACCATTATAGGGATTCATAATTTATTGAAGACGTAATAGGTAGTCCTTAGAATATTCCATAAATATTGTATGTATCAATTAAAAGTTTAACTTATATGTACGGCATATATATGTGTGTAACAATAGTTGCAAGCTATAATATATTCGAATTGCGTCTATGTTCACGGTTCTCATAACATGTGTTGGCACGTTTCAATTCATTAATATTATCATCGTCTTGCGCATAAATACAAACCTTTCGGCAAAGTCAGTCGTTACCTATAATAGCACAATAGCGTCATAATGTCTATCGCTAATATAGCTTAACAAAAGACGACACACACACGTAATCATGCTATTTACACAAAATTCATACCTTCACATAATCTCGATTGGCGTATAATTTTCACTGGTCTCACCTACTACATATATCTAGCAACCTTTACCCGTTATATCGTTCGCTAAAAATGGCATCATACTTAACCTCAATAAAGAACGCTAGAGAGAAACATGACTACCAATTTCCTGTGAAACGAAATAGAAGCTTTCGACTTGGGCGATATGTGATTTTAACGCAATGCCGCAACATGCCTATGTGGACTTTTCTCCAAAACCAATGCGATGTAACTCTATCGGACTTCTTACTTTGGATTTATGTTGCAGCATTGGCTTACTTGAATAAACCACGAACTCTCAGTGACCTTATTCATCAACTCGTGTCGTGACTCGTGTCGTTGATGAAATAATTTGAAGATTTGTGTGGAAAATTTCCAAAAATGGTTCTTTCAGTATTGAATTTTTACAAAAGTCTAGAGATAGTCTTTAACATAAAATTATATTTAAACAAAAAAAAAAAAAGCGTCAGCCAATATCTAAGATCGAAAAAAAAGCACCTTGCATCGGCCGGGAATCGAACCCGGGCCGCCCGCGTGGCAGGCGAGCATTCTACCACTGAACCACCGATGCTTATGAACATTTAGCATAACTGTACACTAATACGTAAAGTAAACGTATGTTAAATACTTTATTATTAAATCAAGATTGATAGCTGGTTCGTTATAAAAAAAAACTTCAGAAAAACAGAAAGACAGCCCATATTTATGTACAATTGCTTTACTTAATGCATATTTCATATCATTTATATGCCTAATCGTGCTGTTTCTTTCCAAATATATACTGTTTTTATTCGATATCATTGACTTTGCTTTGTTAGTTTGTCCGAATGAATGATTTACATTTACAATTTTAATAAATCATTCAATTTTGCTTACAAAATTCATATAAATATTGAAGAAAAAAGCAATCGAAAAGTTTTGGTTTAACAAATCTATACTTTACTCGTTCGCTTCGTTCGTATTCGTACGTGCGAGGCATGACTTTAAAAAGAATATAACCCTATGAAAAATTTTCGATTTATTATTTATTCTAGTCGAAGAAATTGTAAAATTCGTATAAAGGGTAGACCAAATTCTTAGCATTCTAACCTTTTATCGTTATCGTCGCTTTTAATACGTTGGGAAGATATTTAAGAACAAAATTCACATTTCATAGAACTAATAATGGATGAGAAATAATTCGACCTTTTGCTTGTTTTTTTAATTTTTTTTTTTTTTTTTCATGATTTTACACGTTTTAGTATTTGGTTTAAGATTTTCAAAGTGCTTTTTAGTTTGTTGTTACACTTACTCGTTACTTGTCGATGTTATTGTTGTCGTTGTTGGTTTTATTGTTCTTTTTAAACCTTAGGTTATTGATTTTTTTTTTATTATTATTATTATTATTATTATTATTTTCTTTTGTATTAAGCAAAAGTTTCCTGCTGCTTATTGTTTCCGCTTTTACTTAAGTTTATCTTGTTCAAGAGATTTTTCTTTCTTATCCTATTTGCTCTTAAGCTCTGATGACCGGGCAAACAAGAAAATATATAATATTTGTAGCAATCAAAAGGAAAGAAAAAAGAAAAAGTCCTTTTATACAATTTTTAAAGGATCGAATTTCAAGGTTATTTATTTTATATAAAAAAAATCTTACGTATTCACTTGCAGCACAGAAAGAAGAAGCATATATTAAATTATTAATTGAATTGCTTTGAATGACGATAAACGAAATATTGAATTAAAAAGAGTATTAAAATATTAAAAGGCTTTAAGCCAAGCAACCTTGAATATAACATCGAAACTATGTATGTGTTTTCTGTTTTTTGTTTCGTTTTTTCTTTTTTTACTTAGAGGGTGTGCAACAAATTAAATTGAGATTTTAAACGATGGTCATGCTTACCGTGACTTCCCATCGAATTGCCTTTATTATATGGCTTAAGATTTCCATAAACAATTTTAGCAAACATTCATCGTAAAGATTAGCAACTGTTTAGCAAATCAAGACAATTTGAATTAAAATTTTCATCCCCGTGATATACGCATGCATATGTATATGAAAGACATAAACACACTACGCCATAATTTACGAGCACAAAATAAATTAACATAAATTTAGTCATATGGTGACAGTTGAAATCATCATCACTTAACCCAATGTATAAAATAATTTAATTAATTTTAATAAAAATTTTACATAAGTAAAACGAATGAGAAAGTCAGGTTCGTCCAGGATCGAATTTAGAATACTTATCGTTATCGGCAAATAATAAGTTATGTATAACAAATAAAAAAACTCTAGTGGGCTACAGCCCACTACTCTACAGTTATTCTGCGATTTTCTAAAATAAGGCGTTATATGGGATGTGGTCGAAAAAGTGATCCGATCTGAAGCATTTTCAATAGCGTTCAAAAAACAGAACACAGAACAGAAAACACATGGACAGACGGACAGACAGACTTAGGCCTATCTGAAGCCTTTCTGAGTTGTACATACATTCGCACAAATTTAATATACCCTGTACCATAATTGGTATAGGGTGTAATAATAAAAATATTATTATCATTATGTGGGCAATACGCGGCATGGCCAGAAAGATCTATTATGCTCATCCAAGCCCTTACCGTTCAAGTTTAAGAGTTCTTCTGAATCCCGCTATCTTCTTTAGTGCCACCAGATCACCAGGCATTGCGTGAATTTTTAAAGTGTGTCTGATTCTACAAATGGTCTCGCATTCACATAAGATATGATGGCACGTTTCACATATCGCTTGGCAGAATCTGCATGACCCTCTCTTAGGGATACCTACGTTTTTTAAATGATATTTGAGGGAATTTTGACCCGTGTAGAAACCGCTGACCAAACATAAGTTGCTCCGTCTTAGTTTCAGTGGATAATGTACTAGAACCGAATGTGTTATCAATTTTTTCGCTTGCCATTGTTCTTCTCTTCGCTTCCAATGGCCATCTAAATTTTTTCTACACCCACTACCATATTAGTCTCTTAAGAAGGCTTCTTGGTACGCCATAGGAAGGTTACGGGTATATCATGAGCCCTCGGGCTCCCCAATTAGCCCGACAGTCAGTCCTTGCCTTCAATACCCAAATGGCCAGGTATCTATACTAGTTTGACGTCATTGTGCTTGCCCAGCTGGTTCAAGGTTTGGAAGCTCTCCAATACGAGCCTGGATGTTATTCTCTGCGTACAATCGCAGCTCATTTTCTTAATAATAACGATCCAAATTGATTTTCTTTAAAATCATTAATCATTTATTTATTATGAGCAAAACGTTGTTATGACAAAGTGTTTTGTTACAAAACAATCATCTTTAATATTAGAATGAATTTTGAAAATTTATTGTATTGTTACTACTGCACAGCCGGATAAGGGAAAAGAGAGATCTGGCAGATCGGCAAGACATTTGCGCGTCTGGGTGCAAAAGGTTTCTACTTTGTTGAGAGTACGTTTCTCGAAGGTTGACACGCCACCCACCGCAACAATGCAATAATCATTAATGATGCCAACGTCATGACCATGTCTAAATCAAATGATCGTCGATAAAGTGATAAAAACGATTTTGTTTCCATTTTCATGTATACCTTGGCCATTTGAGGTCACCACAATGCCACCATTGCTTGCGTTCAAAATCAAAGTTATCGATATCCGAGAGAGAGATTAGAACGCCATGCTTGTCAAAGCCAAGACCACCAACCAGATAAAGTCCACCATTTCCCATTACACAAAATCTTCCAAACAATCTAAAAATAAATCATAACAGCGTCATAACATACAGTGAGCAGAATTTATTTGAAGCATCCTACTATGTAGCACGACGTTGTCGCATCTCATACATTTTCACGTTATCCTGCTTACAGGAATAAAATTAAGTTTATTTCCTTTTATTTTTCTTATCACAGAAGAAGTTGAAGTCAAAGTCGAGATATGAAACGAAATTTTGCTCTTCCAATAAGCCAACAGCTTAATATTCGTTGAATATTCATGAGGGGAAATATTTTTAATTTTCTGTTTTTCTTTTTTGGATTTTTATGTAATTATTGTGTGTGTCTTCGCTACTGTTACACATATACATACAGGCCTAATTCGAGGCAGTTCCATTAAGAATTAGGTATAATTTTGAATTTCTATAAGAAACGGACAGATGGACAGACATTGCTATTCATACCCATATACAGTATAAAATCTTAGTTTCATTTGAGTTTAAAATTACAATCATAATTAAAGGGTCTGATTAAATGCAATTAAAAAAAAAATAAATATACGAAATATTGCATAAATCTTCGGAAGCAAACATTGATTGATGTGTTAAGTAATCCGCTTACCTTGGCATACGCAAATGTAATTTTAATGGAATCCATTGCCCAGTAAAACGTTCAACGCCATCCCCTCCCGCTCCGTGCTCGCTGCCATATGCTAAGCTCCTGGTATCGCTATTACTCTCATGAATGCATTTCAAATTGTAAATCTCTATTGTGTCAGTGATTACATTTGTGCTAGTTTTGATAATCTCGCCATCGCCATCGTCACCGTCACCGTCACCGTCACCACAGTCACCACCAGCACCAGCACCTGCACCACCACTGCCACTGCCACCACCCATCGCAATAGAGCCCTCCTTGACTATGCCGCCCGCTACCCAAATTTCGTTATTAACTACGGCAGCAGCAAATCCATAACGACCCTTATTTAACGGTGCTTTCTGAAATCAAAGATACGTATTTACAAAGAGTGATGAAAGTTTATGCATACGTTACAATCAGGACAACAGTGATACCAGTGATAGCAGAACACATTCGCAATTTTCCATTCGCGTACAATAATTGCACTTTATGAATACACGCCGTATAATTAAAATAGCTTCCTCTTTTTATCTATGACGATTGAATTAATTAATTCAGACTAATTGCATGATCAATATTTTCTTGCAATGTGTGCATTACCGTAGTGCACTTCACTCTGTTCTGTCTTGTTCGCATAAATTTTTTCATTATTTCCTATATTCGGGCGAGGCCTTACTCCTTCTTATTCCTATCGACTTATGTCGATATTCCAGACTGCAATCACATTTTCTTTAACTCTTCATTCCTGTTCTCTTTATTGAGGTTTATATCAAACTTTTCTTATTATAATTTGAACAAATGACTGATTATTTGCTTACAGAAAATCCCAAGCAAAAAGAATTTTTCTTTTCTTTTTTACACCCCTCACCACTGAAGGATGGGTGTATAGTTATTTTATTTTTTTTTTTTTTTCTCATAATTTATGAAAAACCCAAAGAGAAACTTCATACACCCTATAAAGTACAACGTATTCCTGATCAGCGTGAAATTCTGAATTAGTTATGCCATGTCTGTCCGTCTGTGTGGTGTTTGTTGTTGACATTCTTCTGATCGCAAAAATGAAGATATCGACTTCAAATTTGGTAAAAACATTTTAAGTTCTTGCACGCAAGCTGATGTTGAAAATGGGCCAAATTGGTTGGAGCAGACGCCTGCAATGGACCATAAATTGAACGCAACTCCCTTTTTTCTTTCCAAAAAATTGGTGAGTTTTTGCTCGTTTTGCTCAGAATTTATAAAAATTGGAAGGCTGAAATTTTCCACATTTACTTTACGAAGCACTCTGCTCTTTACGTGAAAAAATAGAAAAAATCGGCCGTCGATTGCTTCTTTCTTAATAATACCAGCGATATGGGTATCAAATAAAAGAATTTGAAGAGTAAAATGCGAAAAGCAAGGTGGTGGCTGTGCGAGATTCGACCTCTGCCGGATATAACTTTCTTACTTGTTTTTATATTTGGTCAGTCACTATGTGCCCTATACATGCGGAGACGGTGACGGTTGAGAAGAAATATGAATGGAGGGGAAGAAAAAATGCAGTAATATTTTGATGTGATTCACGTGAAAGTGAAAACATGTGGAACGGTGAGAAAGACTGATGCAGAGTAGAGTGCTGTTAAAGAACTTCAAATCTCTTTCAATAAATTTCTTTTATGTCTGTGGAACACTTGCCGTGGACGTACGCATACCTAAGTCCACATTAGGCCGAAACTCAAGAATAGTTGGCGCATTGGATACGAATTTATCGCACATTAGCATCTAAACTCTTCATTGTACGCGATCGAGAGTGCCCAGCCAACATCTAAATACTGCTACGCACACATACGAATTTAAGTTTAACCGAATGTACACCGTGCAAACAATGCGAATATCGACTATCGTGATGCGTTTTTGGCACCGCTCTACAAAACGTAGCCTTTTGACTGGACCTTCCGACACTTCGGATGCAGGTTCTGTCCAACAAACGTCATTTTATATATATTCTCATACTCAGAACATCAAAGTTCTTCTAAATGAAAGGACTCTTCATCACTTCTCCGATGCATTAAGAGACAGCATCGCTTACCCTGTTCGGCCGATAACATTCCTATATCTTGTGTGACGCTCATTAGGCATCATTGACGTTTTCGTTTCCTTTTATGTTATATTCTTTTGTTCGAAGAGAACGAACGATGACAGATAGGGTTTTCTGTTACGCACAGGAAGGGCAGGCATTCAAAGAGAGGGAGAAAGAATACAGAGCATTGTGGCACTCGTGCGTTTCAGTGAAATTTATTTGGAATAAATTTATCGATCAAAAGTTTTTTTTGCCTGGAGGCAAAAGCGTATTCACACTTTCTGTCGAGTGCCTTGGCGATATTCAACGCAATAAGTTTATTTGCGCCGTAGTGAGGAACAGCTCGGTTCCACTTTTCGGTGAGGTAAGACATTAAGTCACTAGTGGCCTGATTTTTGTCACGTTTACGACTGCTGATTAAGTCGTTATATCCCCGATGTCTCATCAGATGGTAATTGACCACGGCTTGCACGATTTAAATAACAGCGAACAAAACCACCTTTAACGATAACTTGGAAGATTGGTAAAGTCGTGATTCTTAGGCACTCATTCCAAATAATACGAGAGGCACCTAGCACGAAGTGCTTCACCTTCAAGCGCGGGCAGTCGATGATTGCTATATACTAAGTATAAACTGTAGATATTTTCTTAACTTAGTTAGACATAATTTGGTCGGTTTTCAGGAGAATCGGAATTGATGCGATAAATTGGTTTCCAACTCTCTTCAGGAATGAGAGGAAGAACCTTTTAGGCTCTGCCCGCGTACAACTTCTTCGCAGGGCAGTACCTAAATGAATCAGTTTCTAAATTACTTGCAAAGCCAACCATTTCGGTCGTTTCGGGTAAAACTTCGATCTCTAAATGGTTTCTCTTTGGACCTCGTTACATCTTTTTAAGTCTTGAGGCGCATTTTATATCATTTAGGAAGGCACGCTCCCAATGACAATGCTTAAAGAAGTTATTCAACTCTGTCCAATTCAGTTTGCCCTATTTTAAAATTTCATGTTAAGAGGCTGGAGAAGAAACGTGACGTAGATAAGCATAAGGAAAGAATACGGAAGTGACACAATGGTTCCCAATGCCAAAATATGGATGCTCGTGAGGAAGAGCTCCAGCGGACTTTGGTGCAGCCCATCAATGCTTGAAATATGCGTAAGTTATTTCATAAACTGTGCTAAACGTATCCCTCTCACCACCAATAACGATTTCCCTGCCGTTATAAATCAGTTATAAATACAGAAGGCATCGAGTTCAATGGGGAGTCGAAGACACTTGAGGAAACCACCCTGTCCACATTTGCCCTACTATCAATCTACCCGAAATGCAAGGTATGTGCCCGGATGGTAAATTTTACCCATAGAGAGATAAGTTCCGAATCCTAGTCGCTTTTCAGAAAGCATCAGAGACCCCTTAAAGTATATATTGGATCAAAGAAAAAATTCTTGGCATTTTTCCCTATAGACGGCTTTAGAATCGCGTGACGCTAATGCTAACAAGCCATACCATAACGCTTGTAAAAGATGACAGTCCGTGCACACTTAAAAAGTAACATTATGACATCTGTTAATCCAGTCGGAAGTAACTGTATTATAAAAAGAGGCAACGACACCGAGAAACTTCGGTGTTGCCTGGTTATGATGCTTTATCAAAGCCAGCAGCACGCAAAAATGGTTTGCTCGTTTCCTCTCTGAACATTTCCACATTATGACTCCAGACGCCAGACTCTACACTTTGAACCGATAAAGTCGACGAAATTCCTCAAATTATTGAGAAAATCCTGCATATTTCATCTTTTTGCAGCCATACTCTCTTATTGGAATTAATGTGTTTCTGCACTCGCTTACCTTTATCCATATTTTACGTCGCATACTATAAAACCAGACTGAATTAAGCGCTACGCCGTTTGTACTCTCACCGCCAATTATAAAAAATCCAATGTCATGTCTACTCATGTCTTTACAATCTTGGCAATGTGAACACATTGTTTGTTCATTAATGGCTATAACAGCAAAGTCTCTGCGTGATTCGGGCAAACTGCTTTCAAAAACCCATTTCAATGTGGTCGGATCAAAGCACCATATAGACTTTTCGAATGTCTAAAAAAGTTTACAACGCGAAAAACATTGGAAGTGAAACGAATTAAAAAAAATTATTAGGTTAAAAAAAGCAAATGGATTTTTCACTACAAAGAGAAAGCATATCGAAGCTTAGAGAAAATTCTTTCTTGCTTAACTAATAGGAAGTTGGTCGACGAAAGTTGGTTCCACGAAAATATTGCTCATATATTTACTTAACTACTAAACTGACTACAAAGTACCAGGAATTTGAATGTAAAAAATAAGTTGTCACCCGATCGCAAACCCTCTCCATCGAGTATCACTTGACTGACCGAAACCGTTCTTTACAATAACTTCCCCTCGAAAACTAACCAAACCTACTACTGTTTTTTTCTAAACTTCCGTTCAAATAACGATAAAATCGCATCACAGTTCAGCCCTCTTTATTCTTTTCCTATTCATGCTCAATGAAATCATGCACACATTACATCCAAGCATATGAGTTCTCTTTCATTTCTCATTTTAGCATTCCTTACGCCGTTCTATGAAAATTTGCGAACGGTTTGAAATTTTAAGCTCAGCTTGTCTCTGATTTACATTTGCCTCTGTTTACAATTCTCAGAGCTATGAAGACTTAAAAGGGCAGACAATAATTTGATACTTAATTGATTTTCAAAAGTATCCTAAAACCGTAAACTCGGTCCCACGTGATTTACTTGTAAAACATTGGAAAACGTTAGCGCTTAATGTGCAGAATATCGGTTACTTTCTTGACTTTAACGGATAAAGTTGGGGGAGAAGCAAACTTAGTCCGTGAACATTATCATAATCATATCTTAATATCGTAGAGAAAAAAGTCGTAGTTCCTGGTTGTATTCAATCTATCAAAAATATGATTTTCATATCGATCATTAGATCTCATTTATATATCATTTATCGTAGATCGTTTATGGGAGAAAAATTTGTTGATATGCCTCTCTCTCTCTATCTACGAACGAATGTCTGTTAGTGTAAAGTGAAAGCGAAAAGAGCTCACCGATTTCTTGGTACATCCTAAAGCTGTTTTAGTTCCGCCAATTACATAAATGAGACCATCGCATAATACGGCCGAATGATGATGACGTGAACCCAGTGGTATATAAGACAAATGACGCCACTCCATAACGGAAATATCGTAAATTAGCACTTGATCGCCGCAGTTCGGGAACCAAGTATCTTTGTTATTGACATTGACATTATTGATGGAATTCTTTGGATGCTCGATGGATACCATACGACTGCCTTGCTGTTTTTGTGGCTGAGGCTGATTCTCATGCAGGCAATGCGAGCAATATGGATCAATACCACCAATCACAAGAATTTTGTTATCTGAAATGCTTTTCATTTACACTTCAAGTGTACAAAATTTTTGAAGATCTATAAATGTATTTACCTACACGTGCATATCTAGAAATGAAGAAGAAGAAGAAGAAGAAGAAGAAGAACGAATACAGATGAGCATATGAGCAAGTAGGTGTTAATAAAAAGTGAAAGACTAATTTATTACACGAGCCACGAACAGATACAAAACTATGCTAGTCAAGCAGGAACATTAGATGTCCTTAAATCATAAAGACACAAACACGTATGCGGTACGGACAACGGCAATCGGAAGATATTCATATATGTGACTGTAATTTATCGACAAAACTTTTTTTGATTTTTCTCTTTTCCCATCGTCAGTGAAACACTCAAAGATAACGCAAAAAATGAGTAGATATGCAATTATTATCGTCACACACGCGCAACACACCGATATAGGTCATCACACGTAGCAAATGTTGACAAATCGAAAAAACATGAAGACGGTTTGGAAGACCCCAAAACAAAACAAAAAGATAACGCAATTTGCCTAAAAAATTCAAGAGATCGTTCACGATAATTGTTCGACGTCTATGCGAGTCACTAACAAGTCAAGTGTTTTATAAAGATTTCCTTTATAGGTTCCACACCATGCGTAGGGGATATGTTGTGTCAGCACTAAGTCGGGATCAGGGCCTTAGCCGAGGAAACCGTTTGTGAAAAAACAAGTAAAAGCACTGTAGCGGACTATCGTCCATCATTTAATACCCTACGCCACTCAATATTTAGTAGTTTATCGACGATCGAAAAAGTGGTCCGATTCGAAACATTTTCAACTGAGTTCATCCTCGGACCAAAACATATCAACGAATCAAATTTCATCAAAACATTTCAAATATTGCGAGCTGAAGGTTGAATACAGGAAAGCGGAAATTGGTAAGAAAGGGGGACCGAAGGACACTTTACGTTATGCTACACGATTGTATGGCAAAAAATTGTTACGACCGTATCACTCCAAAGTTACGGTTGCCTAATGTTTCGATTCTTGGCCCTCTGGAGCTATTACAAGCGCAATATATTATCACGTATGGCATGAGCAGATAGCATAAGACAAATAACCAGGCACTCAGTACTATATCGGAGCTGAGGGATGAACATGAGAAAGCATTTAACTTGGATATGAGATTGTTTCCGCACATTGGTCGATTGCCAACATATTGCCGGATATTAGTTGTGATATTTTGGATTGACTTAACTCGTCCATTAGCTGCTCGTTTATCTAGGCAAAGACTGGCATGAAAAATTCAAAACTCTTACTTACTCTTACTACTTTCCGGGATTACGAAAACAGACACGACCGGCCTGCAAGCACTTTCCGAAGGAAGCAAAAATTTAAAAAATTTTTTTGCCAACAGCTTGCGTTAAATGTATTTAGTAGTGTAAGCTTAAAATTTCCCGATAAAGGACTGCTTCTCATCAGAGGCACTTTTACGCTCGGTTACGATGACGGGTATCGGGTATAATTCGTCCCGAAAACGTATATAATATTTTTAATTCGTTTTACTTACCTTTCCAAACTCTCCGTCATCTGAACAGATTTAAATAAGTGCTGCCGCTTTTCGAAAAATTCCTTACTTTTATTGATAGGCTTCGCAGCATTCGTCCTTCCGTCTATTTTCGTCCTATAATCACCATCATCGTCATCATTATCGCTATCATTCTGCTTACCATTGTCATTACAATCAAGTATTGATCTCATATGCAACTTAACATCCTCGTCGTTGTCATGCAAAACATGTTGTTTGGTAGCAGCATCAACATTCAACCAATTACCGCCACCACCACAACAATCGCCGCCACCTAGACTCTTATTATCATTTGTTTCATTAGTTTTAAATATCACCGTTTTAATGTCCTCGGATGTCAAATGTTTCGATTGACGTGATTTTGACAAACGACGAAAATATCTATGCGGTTGCGGTTTACTGCAACAATCGTTCGCATTAATGCACTCGAGCATTATCGGCTGCTGAGCAACATGATTTTTTATAGCATCTTGGTCGTTACCATTATACGCATCGCTTTCTCCATCCTGCAGGGCATACTCTGTTTCTGACTTCGTATAGGTCGTTACTGTTGGTGCGCATCTTGGATTAGCACGTGGTGTTCTCCTGCAAGTGCTCACGCTGATGCCAGTTCTGCTTTGCATTTTGTTGTTTGCTGCAATAAAACAATAACTCATTTATTATAATAACAAATTTTCTATTATCGAGAAGAGACTGCCGTAATTATTATCTGTGTATGTAATGTATTTGCACATAATACTTACAAATGTTTTATCAAATCTGGACTATCATAATAATACTGAAAACTTCTCAAGTGAAACGTAAAAATTATCGCATAAATTTCAATATAAAAATTAAGCAAATAATGTAAAAATGATTTATAAAAAGTCATTGGTACCAATTCTTATAGAGAATGGGATCTAAAAATGGGCGTAGGTGACCCAAATTTTGTAGAGTCAATTTTTATATCAAATTGCTTTTATAGATTAATTTTCATCATAACGTAATAAAATTTAGACTTTTCCGCCTTATAAAGGGCATAGTTTCGTGAATATCCTTACATAGAGTAGAGTTCAAAAATTAGACCGAGATGGTCCAAATTTGGTACAGTTCATTTTTTTTTTATTTTAAATTACTATTACGATCTGATTACCATTACAAAGCATTGAAAATTAGACCTTTTTGTCATATGAACTTCAGTTGTAGTTATATGAGAGGGGATTTAAAAAATTATCCGAGCCGGTGCAAAATTTTGATACCACTTTAGAATACCGAACTACTTCTACTTAGCTGCTTTTGCCGAGAAATTTATAAAATCGCGATCTTTTCAGAATAAGATGTTATATGGACGGTGGTCGAAAAAGTGAACCGATTTGAACAATTTTCAATAGCATTCGTCCTTGGGTTAAAAGTCACAGTGTCAGTCAGTGTATCAAATTAGTAGGCTGAACACAAATTTACATGAACGAACATAAGGTGGACGGATGGATAAACAGATATAGATCGGTTCAGAAAATGATGGTGGGTGTATCTTAAACCCTTCTATATGTGACATACGTCCGCACAAACTTACAATACCTTTCTCCACAAATGGTGTAGGATGTAGTAAAAAAGGATATTCGGTTGCACCCAAATCTTTGGTACCCATCATAGTTTTACTATAAAAAATTAGAAAAAGGGAAAAATATAAATTTACATACTTCATAAAATTGGATGGGCATGGTTGATTTATTCTATTTTTGTAGAATAATTTTGTGAAAATTTACATCTTGCATCTGTTATAGTTTATGAGCAACGCGTAAAAGACACGGAACGCAAAAATGTTCTGAGTTTGGCTTGTATAGGCGTGTTCGCATTATAGGCGTATTCTTGAACTCGTTTAGATCATTTTCAAATTCTTTTGCAATTGTTTAGCCGATATTTCCTTCATTGCGAACGGGGGAATGCGTTGGACATACGAACAGATGGATAGACAAATGTACGGACATGGTTAGATGCATTTCAAATTTGAAATTGGCCAAGAATTTATGTACTATGTGATTTTTTTGAAGCTTGAAAAAAAAAACTTAAATTTTGATGTGGTATAATCCTGGATAGGTGTAGCACGTTTTTTTTTCCATTTTTGTGCAAGCATCACAACATCGTCCACAAACATACGTTCGAATTTTTGGTAAATTTACTAATAAGTAAAAAACCAATCTTTTCTTTCTCTCGACAAACAGAGGTGTTCTCAGTTTACGTGATACCGTAGGCGTGTCCTTCAACCGATTTGGCCTACTTTTAATACCAATTTGCGTGCAAGAACTTTACATGTAAAATCGATAGCTTCATTTTTGCGACCAGGAGCGTATCACAAAAGGGTGCAAATCAAGATTTTATGACTTTTATGAAAATATTAAATATTAAAAGCAGGCTTTCTTGGACAAGTAGCTTATGTATGATATTTGCTCGAAAAGACAACAAACGAAATATCACCTCACTTTTGGAAAAACTTGAAATATGAGGAACCGTGGCGACGAGTTCTCAAAAACCTATTTACATAGCAATAATATCGTAAAATAATCAAATATCGGAAATTAGAAACAAGATTGGAGATTTATTTATCATTGAAGACACTTTCGATTCGTGTGCGTGGGCCCCGTCTGCACTGAATTCCGATTCTTGATATATAATTAAAATTGTGTTTTTCACTTACCCCCCTTCCAATATTTGTTACAATATCTTGTGGAAGCGTTTTCGCATTGAATGCCTTGATCACGACTAGCCTTTTTTAAATATTCGGTCTGTAAGCAAACGCAAGCAAAACAAAAGCAAAATCTTAATAATGAAACAATCGTCCGATTTCTAAATGATTTTAATTAAATAAAGTAATTTTATTTAAAAAAAAAAAATAAAAAAAAAAAGTTCGTTTAAAATAAATTAAAAATAAAAAACAATTTTACCGTTTTTTTTTTTTTTTGGTTTAATTCTTTTTTCGGAATAAAATGTATTCATCGAAATAAAAAAAAACTATACATATATATTTTATATATATATATATATATATATATATATAT
>CCAG010002057.1:0-27047 GCA_001077435.1 Glossina morsitans morsitans
GATTACATGCTGTTAGTAGTTTGCTATATCGGTCAAAGGACGCGCCTACTGTCACGTAAACTGGGAACACAAGAATAAAAAATTGGTCTTTTGCTCATTACTAATAAAGTACAGTAGATAAGTTGACAAAAATTTGAAAGCATGTTCTATGGGCGAGTTTCTAGTACTCCTACAAAAATGGAAACAACGGGCCACGCCTACTCAACTTTATAGTGTATTCAAATATATATACTTTTTTACCTTTACAACGCGTAGAAGCAAGTTTCAAAAGCTCAACAAAGTATATGAGTTCTTGGGCAATTTCACATTTGAAATGCACCTAAGCATGTTCATCTGTCCATCTGCCCGTCTGAGCAGGCGTACAGTATTTGTAGTAAACGTGTTTTCGTTCGCAAAAATGAAGATATTGCCCGGAAACTTGCAACAAAATTTGAAAATGACTTAAAATTTTGAAAGAACACGTCTCCAAAGCCCGCACGCATATCTAAAAAAAACTGTTAACACTGTTACTTTGCGTGTTTTTGTTGTTCTTGTTCATAAAGTACAACACATACACCACACTTTTATTCTGAAAATAGAGAAAAAACGCCACGCCCACCCAATATTATGGACTGTGGAATTGTAGTTCTTTTCCGTTTTTTTTTTTAGGATCACAGTGATAGGTGTAAAAGTTTCGCACACAACCGAATAAAATTTTCTTATTTTTTTTTTTTTAAGTTAATCCATTGTTCGCTTGGTTCACACGTATCTCGCTTGTCAGTTCATTAAATCATCGGAAAGGGCTGGGATTTTTATATGCACTATTTGGATTGTTGTCCCTTAATAAGAGTTCGCAGGGTCAAAATACAATTTCTATGTTCACTAGATGATACCAGTGTCAAAATTAAGAGATAAAGCCTACTAGACAGATAGACAGATAAATTTGCCACATCAAAAGAACTTTTGAAAATGTTTTAAAAAAATGATATGAAGAAAATTTTGTCTACTTCGCGCGAAGAGTGAAAAAAGACGGATATACCTTCGGTCGCTCTCGCTCAATAATAATGCTGCGCCTGAGGCATATCATAGAGTGGAAAGAAAAGTGAATTGAAGTGAAAATGTTCAGGCGAGTATCATAAACTTTGGCATTTTACTGTTATTTTTCACATTCTATTTGTCAAGAAGAACAGTTTGCTAGTCTTTCTTTCGTTGCCTTTGAAACTCTTTACCTAAACCTTCGTCGACGTCGAACTTTTTATGTTTCTAAGGCTTTCTACGCTTTTGCCCGATTATGATGAGGCCTCTTCGAGCTTTTTATGTTTCTTCGTTTAGTTTGTTTAGTTTAAAATTGAATTCAGAATATGACGCGTTCATATCGTTTTGCACGATGCCACAAATATATATAGTTTTTCAAAGAACTTGCCGACTGAAGACACAAGAATTTATTTATCTCTAACTTTTAAAGAAAAAACTTATTAAGCAGTTGGGCGTAAGGTGTTGCGAAAGCTTTATATCGAATAACTTTACAAAGAGTTGTAGTCTATCTCCTAAATCTGCATATATAACTTGTACTTAAGTATCAAAAAATTTTAAGTGAGCATAAAATCAAAGCAAGCTTGAAATTATTGAAGAAATGAATAAAACCCCAAGCAACCGAAGCAAATAAGCGAAAAATTAAAACACAATTAAAAAGAATAACAATAATAATGATTTAGTTTTAAGCTCCACCTACTAAAAATGTCGACTTCATTAAAACTTTATCTTCGATGTAACATAGAATGTTATGATGAATGATTGTAACGTACTCGAAACCTTCCAGTTTTATGCGATGCGTATTAAAGGGACTGTTAAATAAGCTGTTGGCAAATTACTACTAATTCGGTTGAGATTTGCGAGACCAGGAAAATCACAATTCATTTCTGTTACAAATTTAATTAAAAAAGATTATAATTTACAACAAAAAGCGTCTAGAAAAGGCAAGTAAAGCGAAATATTTTGAAGAAAAAAAAAAACTGTGTTTTAAAAATAAATTGATGGAAAATTTGATCAAATTGTGCTTTTGTATCTGCTTTAGGCAAAACAAGTAAGAAAATTATATTCGGTCGTGACCGAGTTTCTTATACCCATCACCGTTATCCTAGAAAGTGTTATAGACAAAAAAGGTATAAGAACTAAATTTTGATGCTCTACACCATGAAGTGGGCGGGGGTGATTTCTTCTATTTTCAAATTAATAGTTTTTTTCGCATATGCTTGGAGGCGTTGTAGGCGTGCCCATGGAAAAGTTTAACTCAATTCCAAATTCTTTTGCAACTTTGTAGGCGATATCTCCATTCTGGCTAACGGATGAATGTTTGCGCAAACAGACAGATGGACAGACGCATAGATGGACATGTACAGATGTTTTCCAAATTTGAAACTGACCAAGAATTTATGAATTTTATGGGGTTTTTGAAGCTTGTTGCTGTGCGTTATAAAGGACACACTACAATATTTGGTTGGCATGGCGTTGGCGTTGTTTCGCATTTTTATACAAGCGCTTCAGCATCGTCGATAACGTATGCGTTCAAATTTTTGTGTACATTTATCCTGCTATAGTTTACAAGTACTAAGCAAAAATCCTTTGTGGTGCCCTTCTACCGATTTGGCCCTTTTTCGATATCAAACTGCGTGCAAGAACTTTCTACGTTTCTGCCAAATTTGAAGTCGATAGTTTCAGTTTTGCGGTCAGGAGAATTTTTACAACAGACATTACACGCACGGACAGACAAACAACGGAGCAAACGGACAAACAAGCTCGCTTAAATCGATTCAGAGTTTCACGCGGATCAAGGACCTTTGTAAGATATCTGAAATTTAATTCCACTCATCCGCCGTTGGCGGGTATAAAAAAAATAAAAAGTACACTAAAGGGTTTACAACAGACATTACACGCACAGACAGACAGACAAGAAGGTGGACAGACGAGCACGCGTAAAACGGTTTAAAATTTGATTCTGACTAATAATATTGACACTTTATGGGATCTCTAAGGCTTCCTTCTGGGCCTTGCAAACGATTTGACAAAATGATTATGCCCTCAACTTATGTTGATGAGTATAAAAATATTCTTTAAAAATAAATTTGATCAGAATATCTTGAGAAATGCAAATTGTCTCAAAAAATAGTCGCGTGGTTGACTGACAGAATCAGTTTTGTCGAAAGACAATCCCTTTGCAATCTGGAAAAACTTTGCAAATAATTGAAAAAAATAAGTTTGCTTCAATTCTTTATGCAGAAAAACAACAACAGGAAATCAAATTTCAATTCAAAAATCAATATTTAATGTAAACAATATTTAATAAAAAGAAATGAACTGGAGACGCTTTGCGAAAACTTTACACGCGAAGCTCTTGAATAAATAAAGTCTATAAGCAGGTAGAATAGCAAGCTCCTATCGACCTTTAATGCGACGAATTGATTGAATTGAATTCAGTGAAAAGAAGAAGAAGAGAGTGATAAGAAAAATGTTATTGATAATACCGTTCATCGTGAGGGTGATAAAAATGCAGGCACTGCTCGGATAGACATGACGACATGGGTTGAAACAGGAGCTAATAAGAAACAGAAATGTTTAATGAATACAGAAGGAGTGATGCTCCAGCAGCTCCAGCTGAGAGCTGCTAATTTTTCCTGTAGGGCATTTGCAATTTAATAAACGCTATCATGCTAGCCATCCATGAAACTTGTATTTCGCACTCCGTAGCCGTTTTTTGTTTTAGTGATTAAGGCAATTACGTTAATTGCTATTGGCAACGTTCCTCGGCGACGAATTTGTTAAGTTGGACAAGCTCACAATACACTCAGCTAATCCTCGTAAATGGCGTTGTTAAGGATATTCGCCTTATAATTTTAATGTAGTATCGAATCTATTTTCCATCATCCATCATTTAGCAACGCATTCCTACGTCTTAAACAGGGAAAATAACATTTGTGGCCTTTGGCTTCTTTTTCGTATAAAGACATGGCTTATTTGAAGGTGTGAAAATCCTCAGTGGGGCAGCTTTTTTTTTATGTGAAGCTTATAATTTTATAATTAAAAGCAATAAATCGGCAACCAGACCAGAGAAATCGGAAATTACTCCTTTATACACCTGGATAATGTTTAGTTTACGTTAGGTTTATCGGGTAAGTAGCCCAAGCGGGACCATTTCCGGAAATTATATATTTATACGCCTGAAGTATGTTTGGCTTATGTTACATTTTTACGTTGACTTTACGGTTTTTTATCTTAATTTCGCTTTCGAATCTAGTCCAAAAACAAAGGCAGACGGACACATAGGACAGAAATACGAATGGCAAATATGTAGACAGACTGAACGGTTTACAGAACAACGTACTTAAATCGCTTAAGAATCTTTCGGTGCATGTATGCACCCCTTTCGGGATCTCTACACGAAGATAGGTAGGAAGCAAGGTACTTCATGAGATACTTGGATAACACAAATACAAAAATCAAATCTGTTACGTTTACTTTTTTCGCGTGGTGTACACAAGAATTGACTGAAATGGATTTTCAAAAAAAAGCTTGCTGAACCTTTTGAAGGGGCCGCTCTATTAGAAGCGGCAAAGAGAAGGAAGCGAATGGAAATCAGGAAATTGTCTTCAAATCTGAAAAGGTGACATATTAAGTCTAACGTAGCTTACATTATCTTCAATAGTGACAGGAACTTATTGACAAAAAAGCAGTATACGTGGTCGCATTTTTTTTTTTTTGCTCCTGAAGAGAGAAAGAGAGAGAGAGAGAGAGAGAGAGAATTTTTGCGAAAGAAGAAAATGAAGCGTCTTTTTTTTGCTTTTAGTAATTCAATGCCTTCCCTTCTAATTTATTTTTTTCATTACAAGTTTAGAAAAGCGTTAAAGCTTTGAATAAGAAGAAGTACAAGCTTCGAAGTACCACAACGACATTATTATTAAAGATCATTTAATTTCTTTCTGTCACGGCCTCTCTGCCGGGAAAGAATTTGAGACTAAACTCGATATTTGCGACAAGAATTCGAGAATGTTAATGGAATTTAACCATCGGACAGATGGACACGGGTTCAAATTCTGTTCTATGAACAAAATTTATAGCCGTTCCAATGCATGTTTCTTCTGCTTTCATTAAAAACTTTTAACAAATCGAAGATAATCTCCGTGGTAAATATAAAAAATGTGATTTAAATCCCTCTTTACCCTCTCTCTCTCTCTCTCTTGCCCTTAGTAACCCCTAAAATAAAACAAATGTTTTAAATAAAATAACAAAAAAAGAAAACAGCTATCATTTAAATCTAAACCCAAATTTTTTATTATATTGTAACTGTTGAGAATAGAGAGAAAGAGAGAGAGAGAGAGAGAGAGAAAAATGTAACGTAAAGTTTTGTTATGCTAACCAACCGCCTTTGTGACAGAACTATTGTATAGAAAAACATAATTACAACACCAATCACTGTACGACTTCTCCTAACAATGTGTATAACGAGCAGCCTGTAAGTGTGATATTGCGTAAGATGTATAGAAAATGTTGTAGTTTTTTTTTCCTTTTGCTTTTATTATAATGATTGAATTTATAATTTCGACCTCTAGGGTAAACAAAATTTTATGCCATTTGTTTAATAACCAGCAATAGTTTGATAAATACATATGCATACATATACATACAAATCAACTTAAATGGAATTTAAAAACACCACTGTGATAAGTAAAAAAAAAAAAAAACGAAGACCAAAAACTCACACAGAAACAAATCTGCCGAGCCTGTGAATAGTTTGCTTACTCAGTGATATTTTTCGTATTCGTTAAATACGGTTTACAAAGTGATGTATATAATTTTAGTGTTAATTTTTGAAAACTTCCCCCTTCCTTTATTCCTTATACCAAATGAAATGATTATGAATCCTATAGAATAAATATCAGTCAGCTAAGACTAAGAAGAAAAAAACTTTTGTCTGTTTATGCAGTTAAAAAGTAAAAAGATAAAGATAGCGAGCCGCAGAGGGAGGGAAAGAGAAAGAAAAACGATATATAAATGAACGATTAAATGGGTGTTTTTACATTATGTATATCTCTATAGTATATATATGTGTGTATATGAATGAGTTTTTGAATATAATAAAATGAAGCTTTTCTTCTTTTTTCTCGCCTTTTTTTCGCCTCAACGATAAAACGTAATAATACCATATTTCATATCTATAAATTTCAATCTCTCTATAAAATTACATAGAAAATACGAAAGTTTTCTTTGAATACTACTTACCCCCTCCCCACATCATCTAACTCGCCCAGCAAGAGGAAGAACAAAATTTTTATCATCATCAGCACAACTTCAAGCAATTCAATCGTTTTTATTTTTAATTTCATTTTTATTTTCATTTTTATTTTTATGTTTTCGTTTTTCATATTTTTCCTTTCATTCATTCATTCGTTCATTTATTTGTTTTATACGTTAACGCTGCCTGTCTTTCAGTCGAACTTGGGATCTAACAAATATAATTAATGCTTTTCGACTAAGTTTTAAGCATAGATTTTTTTGTTTTTTTTTTGTTTTTTTTAGAAATTTCTCATACAGATTTAGTGTTACGAACACAAATGACGCTAAAACTTGTGAAACTTTGCCAATAAAGTGACCAGTCATTCGACGGTTCACTACGGATGCGAATACTGTAAAACACTATTCAGTGTGCGCGTGTGTGTGTGTGTGTGTGTCATCTAATCATAGGAACATGTACAATAATTATCAAAATTGATGATAGGAAAGGGTGGAGCAGTAAATGATCATTAATTTAAGCAATATGTTGGACATGAAACTATTTCAGCCCCACGTGGATTGAGTTCAATTAATAATAGGAAATAATGATCCGCAATAGTTCAGAATATGCCCTGAGCACCTGCAATATTCGGGAAACTTTAATGGCATTGCAATGCAATTACTCCATAGGCTTAGCGTAAAGCAGTGGGAAAGTTAAAATTGATGGGTTTTTAAAAAAGTGGACTTCTTCATAGGTTTTGCACCGTCTTTTTTGAAAAGTGTTTTATATATGTACAGAGAACGCGTCCCAAAATTTAAGCAAGATTTGAGTTAAAAAGAAAAAAACATTCTTTTTTTTTGTTTTTTTTTTTGTTATTGTTATATTTTTATTGAATCATAATAGAGTTACGTGTGGAATAGCAGATTGGACAAATGGCCTCCACGTCTTTGCTGGCACAGACGCATTCTTTCATCGAAATTTTCCAAGAACTTTTAGCATAAGTGTGATGGTGGGCTTGTTGGTATAGCCCTTTGACTCTAAATAGACCCACAAAAGAAATCCATTGATGTCAATTACTCTCTTCATCGTTGACGAAATTAACACAATATTCCGATCATGTTCTTAATGAAATTTGAAATATTGATCAACATTGAAAGCGTGTTGCTCTCTCATGTAATGCTCCATTTCTACTAACCCTAAAGTGTCAGTTGCCAAAGTGCTTTTTTTCTTTTGGGACTGCCAACGCATTGCGGCACAAATGGTGGCATATTCAGATCTTGCAACACCCTATATTTATATATGTATAGTATATATATTATATTGCATTATATATATATATATATATATATATATATTTAACTGCAATTTAGTCAGAAAAACTGCCCTTAGGCTAATTTGATAACCGCCTCTTTCACTCTGTTCCATTTGCAAAGGAACGAAAGTGTATAAACTCCTCTTGGAATATTAACTTTCCATTAGCTCTACATTCTACAAACATACATATATGTGTACGTTTATCGTTCGTGGTCATCCTTTATGCAGCCGGCGATTAACTATAGATTTGGGATATAATATGAGAAACCTTTGCGAATGTGTCGTTACCGACAGACTCTCAAACAATTCATGAAATGATTATGAGGTAATCAGTATAATAAATCCCCACCAAATAAGTGGGGACTTCAAAACTTCAGTTAGACCCTCTCAAGATGGTTACGTTTCGAAATTGGAGATATATTGAAAATCTTCAAGTTTTAGCATACAATATGATATCATTGGCCTTACCGTGCTGGGACATGATGGTATTGGATAGGTCTGACAGAATGATAGTACACTATCCTTACTCTACAGAAAGTCTACACATTTTAACTAAGATTGCTTTTCAGTTTTAAAATGCATCCATTTATTAATTGATGGGTTCCTTTCAATCAACAGAACAGTAAAACATCCCTTTCCGAGTTTCCGGTATGCCCGGAAGGTATTACATAAAACCATTTCGTTCGTAAATTCCTTCTAACGCTCAGCAGCCACAAATTTGGGTATTATTTTTTTTGCTTGTGAATTTTTGATACCTTTTTAATACAATTTGAATAAATCGCACAAAAAGAAGGTCAATTTTTTCTTGCCATAAGGGAATTGCGAATGAAGAGATTAAAAATGATGTAATTTTTTTTAAACCTTTAAAAGCAACTACAAATATTTTTATGCCACCGTGAATGAAAACGTACTACTGTTAGAGATTTTGAAATATTTCATTGTCGGCATATAACAGAAATACGGTAAACGCCAAATAATGTCAGCAAAAGGCGTTGATATCAGTTATGGTTTTCTAAGCAAAGCGCGCAAAAAAACGAGTGGTTTTTTTGTTGCTTATCGTCAAAGCCGTGACTCAGATTTCTTCTACGAGCGCCAAGATATCTTCTAATGCCTAGTTTGAAAAAATCACCCGTTCTTTAAAGTCAATATCGGTGTACTCAGGTTCTGTACAATCCGCAAACTTTAGACAACCAGTACACTAGCTTTATAGCCATGTCCAATAGAGAACTTTTAAATAAGCTGATTTAAGAAAATTGTTTACTTTACGATAAATTTTAAAATTTCTTATATGCATATCAACAGTTTTCTTGATCACTTGATTGTTGGTTAAAAAAAAAAAAAAAATGTTGACCTATGCAGAGGATACGTTTACAAATTAATCATATATTGGCTGGGTTATATAAATTATATATAGCTTGTCCATTCTCAATGTATTGGTCACCTTGGTAACGTTCACTCATACAACTGCAATCGAAGAATTCCTTTGTAACAGCAGCAGCAGCAGTACCAGCAGCAGCAACAGTAGCAGCAAGAAAGCGTCTTATTTCTATATAAAATTTTGTAATTCAAGAAACTTTTTCAAATATTAAGTGTTTTATGCTTAAACATTATGCACACGCATACATACGCTCGCATACCCAAACAGTCAGACTGGGAATCGTTATACTTAGTTATATAAGTTTATGGACACAAACGTATATTTCATATAATTGCTGTATTAATTTTAAATACTTTTTCTGACCTCTTAGTGAACCCTAAAATTTTATGAAAAATCATTTGTACAACAATAATAGTCGTTAGATATTACGTACGTATGTACGCAGCACACACGCACACCGTATATACATACAAAGAAAGGAATTTTCCAAATGGCATTTACTTAAAATATTGATTTATAAATTTTATATGGTCGAAAAAATATTGAGCCTCAACATTGATCATAAAAGCAATTATATATGTATTAAATATAAGCATAGTATGATATAAAAATATGAACATAAATATATATATATAGTGAATTCCATTTTAATTAGAGTCAGCTTCATAGAATACAAAATAAACCTATTCTCGCTGAAAAGATGTGAAAAAGTCCGTTATTGCCAAGCAAATCATCCGCAATTGACGACTGTTTGTGTGTCGTAAAAAATTTCAATTCGCTAAACACTTTGGTCCTAAATCGGCGGGGAATTTGAAAGCCGACGTTCGTAGCATTTTGCGCTGTATGTAGCAAAAAGATGCCGCCCCATATCGTGTCTTCACGAAGCTGATTGGAGAAACAGGGTATTAACGATTGACGTCTATCTCCCTTACACAAATGGCTCTAAAACTGACTGTCTGTCGCATGCCTGTTCCGTGTTAGATGCCTTAGCACAAGTTCTGCTTAAACGTACATATCATGAATGAAAGTGAAAATTATTGTTGTCACTGATAGTCTGTCTGTGTGAAAAGCTATCCGACTTCCAGGTGAAGTCCTACTGACGAATTAAAGAATACCATAGTGGCGGGCACAGGCAAGATTAGAACGGTTTGTATGCCTAATCATATTAATTTATTGGGAAATAAACCGGCTGATCGAGCGATAGAGTTGAAGAAGATGCAATGGAAGGAAAATGAAAGAGAAAATTGTGGAAACAAATCTACAAGATTATCTTTAGCACTATTCTGCTGTTAACTCTCATCTACTTTTTGCATTACATTCAACTAATGTTGACAAAATGAAGATCAAAACATTCGCGAGAATCCGCTTTGGCTTTATATACAAGTGCAACACATCGAAGGGTTCTAAAGAAGTCTCCTTCTTCTTCTCCAGTCTGCAATTGTGGGCAAATTCTTACAATCAAGCACACTCTTTGTAACTGCCTAAACTTTTTCCCAATTAGAAGAGTAGCCTTCGAAGCAAGTAATCCTATTGACATCCTGAAATTGGCCAGAGGATGTAATATCTATTTGATATATTGCTTTTAGCACTGCTGGACTTATGCAATTTTCTTTTCCAAAATAGAGCCTGTAGTTTGTGTACATAGTGCTCACTGTTTGTACCCTATACTAATTGTGGTACAGGATATATTAGGAAGAATGTGATCCAACTTTTCTTATATCAATCTATTCGGAATCATTTTCTTTTATTTTCTTTCACAACTTGTGCTATTAGAGTATATTAAGTTTGTGCGTATGTATGCAAAACAACTTAAGATAGAGGTTCACAACCATTTTCTGAATTAATCTAAGTTCGTCTGTCTATCAGTCCGTCCAGTCTTTTGGCCGTAATTTTCGAGATACTTTGATGAAATTAGGTCCCTTAGCGCGTTTTAACCCAAGAAGGGGAATTATCGAAATGGTTCATCTCGGACCATTTCTCGGACGCTTCTCATATAACGACTTATTTTGAAAAATCGACATTTGCGTTACTGTACCATGGTGCAAGGTATTTAATGGCGAGCCGTGGCCGACTCAAGTGTTTTTACTTCTTTATCTTATATAAATTATACTAATAGTAATATTATGATAATAAATATAAACATAAATATGAAAATCAATAAAAATATAAATATAAAATATGACAATAAATATATATATGAAAATAAAATATAAACACGAAAATCAATAAAGATAAAACTGTATATATAAATATAAATATAAACATAAATATAAATCGGCCTAAGTGACCGAGTAAGCAAAGCGTCTCCATTGCTCTGTGTTCAAGTCTCAGATTAATAATAATATATATAAATATAAAAATCAATATAAATATAACTATGAATATCGGTGAGAAAAATTAATATAACATTTTTTAACACCTAAGGGTTTAATATTTTTTAAACCACCTAGTACGTGTATGCATACATGCACACAAGTCATTTTTGCTATTGTTACTAATCAGCAAAAAACGTACATTTTTTTTGTTTGATATTTAACCCAAGATATAAGGGATGAGTATGTAAGTGTGTGTAGCGTGTGTAAGCGCTTCAGTACTTAAAATTTGAAATTATAATTTTTCTCGTTTTTTGAGATTTGTAATATTTTTCATTACAATAGAATAAGTGTTTACATATACATGCACACACACATATATATATATATATATATATATATATATATATAAGTACATATGCATACATTTGGAAGCTGTAAGTGTAGCTGGTGTATAAATGCTTTAAAACCCTACATTTTCCAAGTATTTGAGGAGAGGTACGACGGCGGGTAACTATTGCTGCCTTTTTTTTTTTTTTTAGTGTCGCTACTCTGACTTTAGCCTTTTTTTTTCTTTGTTTAAATGCTTTCAAAGAAGAAAAAATATACAGTTCGTTAAAAAAGTTTTACATTTCATACCTCATTCATGCCGCTCGCTTACTTACTCACTTGTCAGAGGGTTAAGCCTAAAGTTAAAGTCATCAATTCTCTCTTAAAAAAGTTTTCATTATTTTTTTTATTTTTTTTTTTTTTTCTTCTGATGCATATTTAAGCGAAATTTATTTCAAAAGTTCTTGCTTGCTCAAGGGTTGTTTTCTTCAATTCATTCGCTAGCTGTACAAAATGTTACAATTTTTTCCTCTTTTTTTTTTTTCCTTTTCGCTTTTGCATTAAAGTTTTGATGCGCTATGACTTTCAATGGGAATTTGTTTACTTTAAAGTACGTTCCTTAAATAATGACTCTTACGAAAGTGAAATTGAGAGCAAGTCTAGTCATTGCTCAATTAATAAATGTCGCAATTCGTTAGAGACGTCATAAAATATGCTTGTGTACTCCCACTTGCTGCATAATGTCGCGAAGATTTAAATGAAAAACATTCGTTGCGATTTCTGTCATTTACCTTATTTTAGTACACGTATAAATTTGATTTGATTGCATAAATGTCTTGATTTTTTCAATCACTTTTGTAAGCCCCTTTGAAAGCTTTGCGATTAGAGCGAAAAATTGGCTTTTACTCTTACGGAACATTCGCCGGTAAAGTTTGTCTGAATTTAGAGAAACATAATGCATTCGAAAGGAAAGGCGCTTCACACCCTTCCCAAGGTTTCTAGGTTTTACTTATGGACTTAAGAGTTGTTTATTTTTCCCCTTTTACGCAGACCTCAATAGTAATTTGACGTCTAAACTTACTATACTAAGCTTAGACAGGGCAATCCCTATTTCCCGGATCCTTTACTGTGATCTATTGATTGATCTATTTTTTTTGGCAACAAGATCCAATTTCGAAACAAGTGAAAGCTCGATAATGACACACAGCCTACTCTACCCTATTTGTGTAACATTTTTTCAAAGTAAGGCGTTTTATGACAACAGGTCGAAAAAGTGGGCCGATACAAACCATGTTCGACCTCACCACCGCAAACACCTGAAATTACATTACTGCTAGTAACTATCATTCGCTGCATTACAATACAATCACAGAAAGAAAGCTACGAATAATTCGAATCGTAATACCTTTCAGAAACATAGGACTACTCTAGATTTTTATTAATACGTTCTCAAAAGGTGTTAAAAGTTGTCCCAAAAAACAATTTCAATGGGATATTATGTGTCCATCATCTTAACAAAACTCAACGAATGTACCAGCACTCATATGTTTAAGACACTGTATAATTTGTATAAAATTTTATAGAGATCTAGTAAATCCAGTTTTTGTTGCGTCTTAAAGGACGCGAGGAGAAGGCAAATTCAATTTCATTACTATGCTCAAAGTCCAACGCCCTTACGTATCCTTCCCTACGTGCAAGATTACTTAAAGCTCTTTTCCTTCTCATTCTACTACCTCAGACGCACTAGGATCCCCTATTCCTTTGGTAGTCAGTCTAAAGCTTTGAGGTAAAGCTTGCCTTGGTTTGACTTATCAGTTTGTCTCGACAGCAATCTTCATCTACATTCGTCACAATGTACTAAAATTTTCTATAGAGTGTCCCGAAAAGTAGTCAAGAAATACTTTTGGTTTCCACTATAGGGTTACCTATGCAATAGCGTACCAGGAAAATTTTGTGGGAAAAATTAACATCCACTTCCCGTTGTTCTATAATCCATAGGCCTTAATCAGTAGGCCTTTCTTCTTGTATCAGTTGTAGGCAGGAAGATGCCAATCCTCCATGAGAACACACTGTAGAGAGATTTTCGAAATGTCCAGTTCTAGACCATAGTGCCAAGCTGGCACCCCTATACTCTTAGCATCTCATACTGCACGACGGGCCCAAATATTTAATGTGACTAACTGATCAAGTCTCACCAAAGTTAAATCACTATTCCGGCCACGTTTTGTATGAGAAATTCGCATATTGCATGGTTTTTATAATATCGTATGTATTATTGGCAAGGAAGTATTACTTTTTACAAGGAGCCGCACAAGCGAGAAGACTCTAAACGTGAAGCAAAATGTTTGAAATTTAGTGAAGTTCGTTTTCTTATTAAACAACTTTTTATAGCTTACACTAACTGTGGTACGGGTGTAGGTAACGCTCAGAAAGTTTTAGCCCACCTTTTCGATCGATACAGAAAATCATTTTTCTAAGCTTGTCTGTCCGTCTTGTTTTCGTGTCTTCAACCTGCAAGATGTAATTTCTGAGATATTTTGGTGAAATTTCGTATACACATGTGTTTTGGTAACGGTTTGGCTCTGACACTTGAATAGAGTCCACCTTTGGGCCAAACCATTTTAACAACCTAAATGCTGGCGAAATATTTTGAAAATTTTGATCGATGCAGCATAATATTTGAAATATTTACCAGTACCATCTCTAATCTCTATCATGGATGAGCGATATTAGCTAACCAAGATTTGCCTGAAGGTAAAGAAAACTCTTTTAATTGCCCTTTCTCTTGGTTGTTTATGTTGTGTGCGTCTGCATTTAATTGGTTAAAGGGAAGTGCAAGTTTAAAAGCGAACTAAAAGAAATGATAAATGTCTTCTTAAAATGATGGATACAGATAAAGAGTTTGACAATATATTTGCTTCTTAGTGCAGAGGCTTTAGCCTGCGGGGTATAGATTTTTAAGGAAAAATATACAATTCTCAAGAAAATCGCGCTTAAAGACATTTCATTAATCTTATAGTAACGTGTTTTTAGATTTTATATCAAAACAACCACACCTTTAATGCTTGCTTTTCTTTTCTTTATTTTTTAACTAACATTTTTAAAGGACCCAAAAAAAAAAATAAAATCCGATAAATTTCTTTGCATCATAATGGAAAACTATTTCATCAAAAAAAAAAAATAAATAAATAAAAATCGTAATAAATGACATCTCTCTGACATAAGAATGACAAACATCATCAAGCATAAAAAGTAAAGACAATTAATCGTTTGTTACGTATCGAAATGCGTTAAAAATGATTTACTCGTATGTTTATAACTAATGGGAAAAATAGCTGGCTGACGATAACGACAATGATTCGACAGTGATGTGATGTGATGTGATCTTGATTTTAATGGATTTTGGTTTTTTTTGTTTTCTGAGTATAATTTCTCTTTGTCTCGAGAAAACTCAAAAATTAAATTAAGCAGAAAAGTAGCAAGAAGAGATTCAATGTCTTCTATGAAAAATTACTCTGCGAAAACCAACAAGTTTTTGTGAAAAACTAAACATTACCTATTATTAAATGTTAAACTCTTAACAAAAAGGAAAACTATTTCTCTTATACCTGGTTGTAAAATTTTAACAATGCAATAAGAATGCATAAGAAAAGTTACACATATGCATATATACAAATATATATAGACAAATAACAAATCGTATAAAATTGCATACTATATGGGAAAGAGGGAAAGAAATCATAAAAACTTTATCCTTAGACGTGAGATGCTCGACTCGCATCGCAACCCATCCATATTTTAATATCATCGTAAAAGGAAACAAAACTTAATGTAAAAAAAAAAAAGAAGAAAACTGCATTAATGTGCAAACTGAACTGTACACAATAAAAATTATAATTAAAATTCTCTGCGTCTTCTTCTTTATTATCTTATTCTTGTACTTCTTCGTCTTTTAAATTTTAACATAATAATGAGTAAAAACTAAGCTAACTAAGAAGCAAGACTTATATCCTCCCCTTTCTACCATCGAATGTCGCATATGTAGTTTCTCTATGCTGCTTCGATGCTTTGCTTACAATAAAATTGTTGCTCTTACATATCTATCTATATATCTAGGTGTATGCATTAAAACATTGTTGCTACTTATTGTGAAACTAAATAAGCAAACCTGACAATGAAATACAATTTATGGAAACAAAATATAGTTTGAGTTTTTTTTTTTTTTTTTTTGTTCCGTTTTCTTCGACTACGACTACTACGATGGGTTCTTTAGTATACAATAAGAACAACAACAAAAAATTTATTATAATTTCACAAACAAATGGCAACAGCTGCAAGAAATGAAAAAGCAACAGCAATAGCAACAGAAAAAAAAGCAAACACAAAACGTTGGACAAAAACTAAAACAATCAACCAAACTAAACATGCCGACTAAGCAGGAAATGTTGTTCGTAATGCAATTTTGTTTTGTTTTAACACAGAATTATAAAACAAAGCTTAAATGGATATGTGCATGTGCATGTGTGTATATGTTCGTGTGCGCATGAATATGAAGAATTTCCAATTAACCTAAAACCTAATTGGAGATCGCTTTTTTTTTCAGCTGTTTTTTTTTTATTTCTATTTTTTGCAATTAAAATGTTACAAAATGAATTTGTTTAAGATTAAAATGAATTTCGAAGAAAATACGTTTACGTGGATTCCCTTACAACAGCAAAAATAGTGTTTTGTATTTTAAATGTTCTTTTGTTTTTTTTTTAATACCTTTACCGTTTTTTATCGCATATTTACACTTGTGGCTTAAAGCATCTTTAGCTAGATTAGGCAACCGCTTATAGCCTAACAAATGTGTCAAAAGGCTTAGGAGAATCCACGAATTCTTATCTCTTTTTTCCTTTTTGCGAGTACGCAGTCTATGGTTTTCAGCTATTCTCCAGTAAGCCTAGAGGATTGAGAGTTGAAAGAAAAATGAACACTGCTGCTTATTCCTTAACAAATACGTAAGATGATTACAGCGTTTACTCCGAGGCCCGTGTTGAATCGATTAAATCTCAAGATTTCTCGATAAAAATCACTGATGTGAAAAATTGGTATCAGACAGGTCGATGTACGGCTTATGTAGCCGCTTCTACGAAGGGTAAGCCTTTGCATGGTAGAATAGTTTAGTTTTCCATAATAAGACAACATTTATAATTTGACTGGGCAGCATTGCGAACAACAACTGATGCAATTGGGACGAAAAACAGCCATACCATGCCACAAGTTATCATATCGTGAATTTTCAATATGAAGAGACTCTTGCAATTCTAACCAGGAGGAGTCTAGCCTCGTAACTCTATTATAAGCAGACATAAACACGACTTTCCATAGATGATGATGTTTGTTCGAATGTCGTTTGTATTCCTTAGACGACACTTAGATATGGTTTCTTTCGTAGATAGTCCTACAAGACCAGTCTTTCCTTCCACACCTAATTCATATTCGTCTGATGAGAAACAATGCACAGGGTTGCGCAATACATTGAACAATTCCAAAATTCGCATGAATCGCTGTGTAGGTGAGAATCGCGCGGTATCAAATGTCAATAGTGATAGAATTTGTTTTGGTCGTAATTATAATGAGTGGTCAGCCAATAAACAGATAACTCTTAGCAATTGTGTACGTACCCACGAGACTGCGCAGAGGATTTTCTATCTCTCTCTTTTTCGTCACTTTCAGACGATGGATCATATTAAAAAGAAAATAAAAGTAACTCCTAACATATTTGTAGAACGCCCTCTTTTAATTCTCTTAAAAAATCGGTGGAGACTTATTCATATGCTTAACTAGAAACTATATTGCCTGCCATATAAAGGCTTCGTTTTTGTAAGAAGTGGAGTTAAAACAAGCTAGGAAGTTATTTGGCAGGGGCCGAGTCTTGCATACTTACCGCTCAGCCTTTCGCATTCTACTCTTCAATATCTTTTATTTGATACCCAAAATAGAGAAATATTGAAAATGACAGCAACTTTTCCGAAATGTGATGATACATAGTCGTGCACCATCTTTAAGTGAAAGCAAGTTATCCATCCTGAAGATGTCTTAAAGGAAGTGTCTGAACGGATATTAGATAGATATCGCGTAAGTTTACACCACTTCTAGTAAGAAAGAGGAAGGCTTCAAGGTTTAAGCTTTTTTTCCTCAGCGAGTTTCTTTGCCTTGAGCCTGTAAACATAATTGCGACTAACGGACTGATGGACAAAAGTAGAAAATTGATTCTGGCTTTGGTTCGTTTGTGATCAAAGCATAATATCTGCATATGAAAAAGTTCTCACGAACCGTGGCCTCAGTATTAACCTTGTAAAGTGTTACGTCTGGTCTGTTTTGCTCCGCGCAATCGAAACGTTATCAGGTATCTATCTACCTGACAAGGATGGACTAGAAACTTTCGAAGTCTACGTACATCGTAGATTACTAAAAATACCAAAGTACTTCAAAAGTTCGATCAAGATCGTGAACTACTAACAAGCACAAAGCATGGGAAAATATCATGTTTCGGTCAGTTAATGCGTAACCGTAAATACTATTTGCTGCAGCTCCTACTACAAGAAGAAGTCGAGACCAGTCGTGACACAACCAGAAAACAAAACATATTGGTTTCGCAATATGCGTGCACAAGCAAGGCAGGACCTTTGCTAACAGTTGCAAGACATAGAGATATGTGTTGCGAAATTGTTAGAACAACTTAATACACACTTACACATACTCGTATATATGATTTTGAATGTTCAAATATGTATGATATGAACCACTTTAAACACGCACACAAAAGATAACTTTTGAAAACCATAATGACACCATCAGATAAGACAGACGAACAAAGGCGCTTAATACTATAAGTATTTTTATATATAAACAACACTATAAATTAGATCTTCCTGTGCTTCCTAATTATGAACTTATCTCTTGAATGCTTTAGCTAATTTTCAAACCTAGTTAAACTTAGGTAAAATTGAAAGTTAAACGTGCCTTAGTCAAAGCTTTCAGTTCGTAACTGAGACTACAATGAAAACAGTAAAGATAGACAGAAGTTTTTTTTAGCGAAATAAATGCTACTGATGGCGGGTTCATCCTTTCATTCAAGGATGCTTGTAGTTTATGAACATCTGTCAAATCTATTACAAACACTTTAATGACTAACGGAAAGTGTTCGCCTGTGTACTCAGCTTAACCTTAAGCATTGCCGTTAGATAGTGTTAGAGATAATCAATTTTTAATAAGCCTTTCGTTAGTGCACTCGAAAAAAAAAAAAAAAAAACAAACAACAACGCGAACTTAAAACACATTTACTTACTCTCCTATTTTTATCTGCGCAAAGAAAAAAAAAAGTTGATTTTAAATAAAATGATAACATCTGTCAAATGAAATTACAAATCTGTACGAATGCATTAAAAATAGGATGAAAGGTAAAATAACTAAAACGACAGGATTCTGTTACACTGTCACTGTTCGGTATTTCTCTCCTCTTCTCTTCTTTTTTTAATTTTACAATTAAACCTAAAAGGAAGCAAAAAAAAAAAAAAAATACCGGGCATTGTAATGCACGCATACAGGAAGATTTAATTCTCAAGGGTAGGGTATATGCATTAAGTATAAAAAAAAAAACAAAAAATAGTTTTATTCTGTTTGAATAAAAATAATGATTGTTATTATATTTGAATGCAGACCTTTTTTTTTTTTTGATTTAATTTAAAATCTCTGATTATATGCCGCTGTAAGCCAATGACAAAAAGGGGTGGCTGCAGGGAGGGAGGAAGAAAGAAAGAGAGTACGACTATGGGTAACGCAGATGAGATATAGAAAATATAATACAAACATATAAATATATGTACAATAAATCTTTTTGAAGTAAAACCTGTATTTAAATTTTTCTCTTCTTCTTTCTTGATGTCTGATCAAATATAATGAAGCCTGAGAATGGAATTTTATTTTGTTTACTTATTTATTTATTTATTATTTTCATATATCTTACCATCACTTGTGGTACAAGGGTGTATTAAGTTTGTGCGGATGTATGCATCACGCAAAAGGAGTTGAGAAAGACCCATCTTTTCTTACACCGATCGATTCAGAATCATTTTCTAAATTAATCTATGCTTGTCTGTTCGTCTGTCCGTCTGTCCGTCCGTCGATGTTTTCTTATGTTCAGCCCCCAGGCCGCAATTGGTATACCGACGTGTTCCGGCCCAAGAGCGAACGCTATTGAATGATTCAGATCGGATCAGTGTTCGTTGAAAACTCTTTATATAAATAACTGTCTTAAGCGAATTGGTGTAGGGTATTGAAAGGTGGGCCGTATCCCCCTAAATACGTGTTTTTACTTGTTTTTTTCTTTTTTCTTTTAATACTTAACTTAAATGGAAATTTTGAAAAATATTTTCTTTTTTAACTAAAATTAAACAAAAGCCTGTAACGATTTTTGAAGGGTAATTTTTATATTCATCTTCAAAAAAAAAAAAAAAAAATGAAAAGAATTCCCCTTAAACTAGTTTTACTACTCTGTGTGCAGTTTTTTCTTTAATCTTTTATTCAGTATAGTGTTTGATGAATGTTACTTTAGTAACCAGAGAATTTAAAAAAAAAAATACTCTATTCTTTTCATTTCGTTCACTTAGACATTTTAAATTCTGACTGTATTTTTTTTTCTCTCTCTTCTTCTGCTATTGTTGCTACGTTTTGTTATGCCACTCACTAAATTTGGTTATTGTCTAGTGTTGTTGTAATTCATCACCTACAAATCAATCATTTTGACGAAAATAAAAAATAAGAAATTAACAAAAAAAAAAGTCAGTCATAGCCATAGACATTAACTATAAGTGAGAAAAGAAATGAAAGAAAATCATCATCATTATCTTCGAACCTATAAGCGCAGCAACAACAATTGTGTTAAGTAAACAATAGACAAGATTGCATACCTTTCTTAGGATTTCATGGTATGAGTACAGGTCATACTAGTTAGATTCGGACAATGACTTAAAATAATGAAAATCAATTCAAAAGAAGTTTTAGATATTTTAGACTTGGGTTTGGATAAGTAAAAGATTAGGTTCGACATGCTGGCTAACTAACTTCAATTTATTGCGGGTCACCGAATTTATTTCTGAAGGATACCACTACACAGACTTCTACTTCTCGGCTGTCCGCACGCATATAGTTTTGAAATTCGGAACATTGTCGAACATTGTGGGGCCGATTGGAAGTCAAATAATCAAGGGGAGTATAAGAGGTGAAGAAAACCTAAAAGAGAGAAGAAGACAGAAGAACAGCTTTAGATACCATTTGAAATTAAATGAAAAATTGAAAAAAAAGAAGGCCTTGCGATAGTTGTAAGCGCCTGTGTTAGTCGGTCGGTACTATGCTTATACTAATTTTCGTACAAGGCCGTGCAAAATATCTATGCAGAAGTTTCTCTTTTTAAGCGTATTTTTTGCTCTTTTCCAAGAGGACCAGAGGATTTCTGCGCTGAGTTTGTGCAGGCGCGGTTATGGTTAATGGAGAATAGCAGGAAGAGGGGGGAGGAAAAAAGGAAACTTTATGTTACGTAAGAGAGAGAAAACGGAAACCTTTTGAATACAAAGAAAATCGGGACCGGCAGCAAGTTGGACATTGCACATTATTATTTTGCTACAAAAACCTCATCGCCGTAGTGAGTCACTATGTTGGACTTAAATAATTACTTAATTAGATAGGGCGTGGCACAGCTTTAGGCTTCAAGAAAATGCTAATGTCCACTCGCGCCCTTCATTTTGTTAGTCTTGTCTTCCGAACACAGGACAGACAGGTGTACTCTTTTTTTCTTTTCTTTTTTAATACGCTATGACTGACTTTTTTTTCTTTTTTAATACGCTGATCACTGGAATGTTACCTTTACGAGTAACACGGTGATGACCACGAAGATGTAGGGGAGGAGAAAAGAATAAACAGCGGTCGGCTGGTAATCGGTGTTATGACTTTAGCGACTAGCTGTAGCCACGACTATTGTCCTTGGGGTTTGAATCCGCGAATACTGCCTCGACAATCGTGACTATTATCTACACGACTATGCGGCAGCCCAGCACGTAGACGAACGTCGTGAAAAGTTTGCAGTTTTTTGGTAGCGTCCTGTGGTCGAATTGCGTCTGCTTCTGATTTCTAAGTATCAACTAGGATTATATATATGTATTACGTTTCATATTTTTGTTTCGAGGGTTACAAGTAAGAACCATATAGTTGTGGACTACTGACACACAAAACAACGAATGGACGAATGGATATGCCAAGTGAACTTAGACTCTGACGCCAAGCATGTTTGAAGCTTATCGTACACCCACCCAACTCCCTCATTTGTAAATATAGTAACTAAAAAAAGATATGTCCGCCGTCGACTACAGCAGATATAAATCGAAAATTCATTAATGGCAGAAACATCCAAAGTTAGCTTTAATAGTAGCCCTATTCCAGCACGCACTACGTGTTGTCCGTATTTCCTAGGAGCAGAATCATCGCAAGACGAATTACTTAGAATAAATATCACATCATTTCAGTCATGTCATACCTTTCCCCCTATATATAGGACATTATAAAACCGTATGAAAACATACCGAAATATTAAACACTATTTCTTACCCTACTCCCTTTTTTTCAAGCGTACAGCGGGCATACAGCGAGAGACAGTAATCTAACTGGTCAGAATTTTCCCTATGACTTTCATAACTATTTAAATCGATTTTTTTAATACTATTCCTATTCCCAAAAAGCTATAAAAGCAGAGAATTTCTCATTCTTATTCGCGATAACATACAAATTATAGAAGAAATCGACTCGACAACAATAACAAAGCAAAGTAGATTTAGGTATAAGTTGGAAGTTTATTATCTTAAAAATGTTATTCTTTTTCCACTTCTATGCAAATTCAAAGCAATCTTTGTAACCTAATTGGGTCCCATGTTAAGTGGGCGACATGTTTAGTATACCAAGTTGTATGTAAATAAATACCGGCACTTTTGTGTAACGAAATATTATAGTAAAGTCGAAAAGGTCAAAAGGTCGGATGTTGCACGTGTCGTTGTACAGTTAGCTATTTCGGCAGTAATGGGGATGGTTTCACTTTCAGTCCACACTCCACAGACAGTTACACTTAAGATATACACGTGCAGAAACCCTTATCGAGACAGAGCCTGCCCTAACTACGGTCTCTTTCGGTCCATAATTTTGTGTGGGAGGAGTCATCTAACAGTGTTATGCTATTACGTCGAATGCCTAAGCTGAACATTTTGTGGTTTCTAATGTGGTTTCCATGAAAAGCAACGCGCTCTACCATAAAAGTTTCTTATTTGTTTCTATTCTAATGGTTCTTCAATAAAATTCAAACATGAGTTTGCTATCCGATTTTTTGTCTAAGTGGTTCAGTTCAATTGCTTGACACTGTAACCATTCGCTGTATAAAAGCCGTTTAAATGTCGTTTGAGTTGCACTTATATGCTTTATTACTATTTTATACTTACTTGCCTTGCATATCTTTGGAGTGATTTTTATTTTTTTCAATAATAATAAAAAAAAAAAACAAAAAGCATATTTATGTGTGAGTTAGTCTTTTAAAAAACGAAGGGGAATAAACGAAAATTCTTAAATATATTTGACGTATTACTAGACAATCGCTTCAACTTCCAAAAACATGTCTTTCTTCTTATATTCAGTTTAAAGACTTTAAAAATGATATTTGAGTAGATTTATTATGCTGTGCGTTGTCTTATTTGATGAGGTGCGTCATTACTAAATGCATTCTGTCTTACAATGGTATGCAGTTAAGTATGAAAAAGAGGAAAAAGAGGAAAAGGTATAAATTTTCGAAATTTTTCATGTTAGTTTTCGTTACTTTTGTTTCATATGCTGATCTAATTTCATTGATACACTTTTCAAGGCGAACGCTTTTAAATCCTATCAACCGAACTATAATAAATACTTTTAACATAGTCATTAAAACTCTGAAATTTCCCCCTATATATATAAAGACTTGAAATATCAAAAAAATATAAGAAAGAAAGTACTTGTAGCTCGATGCATTTTACCTGCTTTTTACTAAAATTTGTTTAAATAGATATTCATGGCATTTGTTACTTAGGATGCATAGTTGACTGGTTACCTCTTAAATAAATATCTTTTTTTTTTTTCTATTTTAAAATAATTGCTCGGTACATGTTCGTTTGGTAAATAAATTCAAAAACAAAAACTGATAAGATTTTCAATCTAATTTTTCTATTAATGTCAGGCGCAAAACATATTCACGCATACCTGTACATATTCAACTTTGAATTCAATGATTTTAGTGAACATTTCGACATTTTCAGATCTTTACTTACTATAGAACTTATGTCGTGTCGTTAAGTGCAAGATAATTAACTGACTATTTTGAAGAAATCCATCACCTATTATCACAATAGGTTTGATGACGACGATGATGATGATGATGATGATGATGGATTTTGTTTGTTGTAATCAATTAGGTCTATAATTGAATTCTTATCTAACGATAATATGAGAGAAAACTGATTTGAAGCGCTTTAAACGAACAAAACCATAGGAGGTTTACCTAAAAAGATTGCCCTCCAGAACAAAAGATCTTTGAATACTACCAAGGAAAAGAAAATAAAACCAAGACCTAAGAACGCAGAAAAAAGTCTCAATTCACACACTGATTACGTATAACACAAGAAGCGTGTTAATTAAAAAAAGACGCTTAAAAGATACCGCCACCTTTTGTTTTATGTTTGGAAGTTGATAGCTCTAAATACAGCTGCGATCATACAGGTTCTTTTGGTGAATTTTATATGACGAATCGCTGAATGTATTGTTGAGCCCGCCAAGTGAATCATTTATGCCAAAAATAACGAGTCACAAATGTTTGAAAAATTTCAAAGAACTCCGAAAAGCGATACTTGGCTTATGTCATCTTTTGGTCGACTTGCAATAGCTTCGACTACCAAGAACGTTAACAAAAACCAGGCACTAATATCGTTTGATACTAGCTCGCTCGTGTGATCAATTACTGAGAATGTTTTATAGAACCCATAAGGCATCTAACCATGGAACAAGCTTAAATGTTTTAAAAAACATTCAAAGGAGCTCGCAAAACTGTAGCACTTTTGCCTTCCTTGACCTCGCCGGACTACGAAAGTTAGAAAGACCAGCAAAACCAACAAGCTGGTAGTAGCATGTTCTTTTGATGAATCGCTGAATATATTGTGGAAACCTTAAGATGAATCGCATCTAACCATGATGAAGGCCAACGAAGCTGGAAATTGTTCAAAGAAGCTTCCGAAGCGACCGGTTTTAAAATGTTGTGAATGTCAAGTATATGGTTAAAATGAAGACATTGGTGTGCGCTAACCATAGCGCTAGCCTCGAAGAGTTGACTTAAAGAATGAACTTGCACTTTAAACAGGTCCGTAATACCGCACTCATTTGAGATAACTAATTTACTTCGTTCCGGCCGCCTTTCAGCAATTATGAAAGATCGAAATATCGAAAAATTCAAAATTGCTTTCGAAAATCAAATCTTACGGTAACGTTCCAAAAGGGAAACAAATTTCTTAAGTGGGCTCATAGGATAGTAAGCAAGTAATTATTAGACCGTTTACGTCAAAGAGACTTAAATTTTATACATCAAAACTGTTATTATGCAAAAACTCTTAGATTGACACCTACCTGATGAAATCTGAAATGCACTTGGTACTCCTTCTTCTGGTTTCTTTGGAAACTAAAATTATTACGTTTAGAAAGGCATTTATTATCAATCGAATACATAGAGCAAGTTTCCTCGAACTACTTGAAGACCGCGTCTCAATCGGGACATATAACTGCTCTACCAGCGATTAGTTTACACATTATGTATGTAAAATGGAAAAAGGACTTCGCTCATACGAAGGTTTAAGGAAAAGTTTCCCATTTAAGTAAGAAGAAGCGTTTCTCCTTTTTTTAGAAAATTCCTTTCATTTGCCATTCATTATCTTAGCATCTCTGAAGAATGATATAATTTGTCCAACGACTCTCTAATATTTCGCTAACCTTTTCATACACCGGTTTGACGAAACCCTCAAAATACGCTTTACACTCTTTCGTGCACTTATTATCTGACGGAAATAATTTTCGCTGAAATATCCTTTAAAAATTTGTCAACAGATCATAGTCAGTACGAGGGATGGTGCGGCAAACCGAATTCTCATCCATGCAATTTTGCCATTGTAGCCACCGACGTGTGTTCTAGTCGCTGCTTTCTTTCGAGTCGATACTTTAGTCGGCGTTCAGCTTCGCGCCACGCAAGGTAAGACCAGGTTTTCCCTGCCGAAATCTTGTGTTAATATCTGCCAAATACGTTCTTTGGTCATGTTGTTAACGTCTGATGTGTCTTCAACCTAACCTAATTTCATAGATATGCACATATACTTTCACTTTCTTCAGGGCAACGTTCAGTGACATGGCACTGTAACGGTTTTGTCGCTTTTCAACCTGATCAATAATATATATATCGATTCCAAGATTTTTTAATTTTTTCCCTTTACATTTCGAAATAAATGAAGAAAATGTTTTGCTTGTTTTTTTTTTTTTGTTTTTTTTCTTTTCTCTAAATCTATTAATAAGTTTTAGTTATCTTGTTGGTTTATCATCATAGTGCTAATTATGTGTCCACGGCTGCATAGACTTAATATTTAGACTTTAAATGCGTGTCAAACATTTGATGAATCTGATAGATAGATTTCCTTTTATGCGATGAGATAATTAAAAAAAAAAGAATTTTTTTTTTTTTTTTTTGAAATTTTTTAAAAACAAAATTTTTGTAAAATTTTTAAAGCGAAGGAAATTTCTATTATTGTTGTCGTCGTAAAACAGAACAGTTTGCACATACGTTATAAAGAGTAATGATTGTATGTATGCGTATGTATGCGTGCATATGTCGCTCACAATGGAACTGCGTTGAAAAGTTTCAAATGACAAATCAACACAATTCACACACATTCACGTACATACCCTCAATCATTTATTTTATAGCTTTTAACTGCTAAAAAATCCTACGTGTATAGCATTAAATAACATAATGATGATGACGATGTTACTATAGCACTATAATTATGATTATTGTTATTATGATTCTACGTTTTCGTTATAAATATTATTACTTACTTTACTTCTTTTACTTCTTTTCTTTTTTTGTTTTTTTTTCTTCTTCTCTTTTTATAGATTATTCCGTTTTGCTTAACTCATTTACTGATGTATAAGCTGGTAGGTAAATGATGCATTTCCTCTTTAGTTTCTTTTTTGCACATGATTTTATCGAGTGGAATAGAAAACATTGCACAGAAACGGAAAACAAGTAAACCTATTAATACAAATAGAAATGGAAACTGTAACTGTGCTAAAAAAAAAAAAAAAAAAAAAAAAAAAAAAAAAAAAAAAA
>CCAG010002058.1:0-16664 GCA_001077435.1 Glossina morsitans morsitans
AAAAAAAAAGAAACTATAAAAGTGGGAAAAAAAAAAAAAAAAAAAAAAAAAACGAAAGAAAAGTAAAATGAAGCGAAAAGGGGTTGATTTTACTAACAAGTATTTCCTATTTTTTTTTTATTAATTATAAAATAAAAATCGAAAGAAAGAGAAGGAAAGATTGAAAGGATATGCAAAAAAAAAAAACAAAAAAGAAAGCGAAGAAGAAGAATCATTAAAAGATGTTATTACAGTATTTACATATTTAGTTCAGCAGCGTAAAGCCATAACACTAATACAATGAAGATGGCCTTAATACAGTGTTGTTGCCCTTACTTTATATTCTGTTAAGCTAGTGAGAGAGTTTAGAGCATTACTACTGTGAAGTGTTAATAACAATAACAATAATAATAAGAACTTCCACAATGATTACAAGAGAGCCTCATATTATTCACTACACGTATTACTTAAGTTGAAGTAAGAGAGAGGAAAAATAAAGTAATTCTCTATAGCCAAAAAATGAGAGCGAGAGATTTTAAAATGTGCTGTTAAAAGCAGAGAATCAAATGTAACAACACAGTGTGTAGTATAAGTGGTTGATGATTATTTTAATTATAATCATCACATCTTATAGGCTTTTATAGCTGCACACATAGGCACCATACACGCACGATACACAACTTAATGTTTGCATTACATATTTGTTATTAAACTAAAATTTTTTTTTATTTCAATTTTTTTTCTTCATAAACACTGCGTGTGTGTGTGTGTGTGTGTGTGTGTTTACCCTCTTGCTTTTAGAAAAAAAACAAAAAAAAAAATTCTTCGTTTTAGCATAACATACATATCGGTTCGTTTAACTTCGTTTCGTTCGTTTATTTATTTATTTAATTCTTCGTCGTTACGTTAAAATGCTTGTAAGAATATATTCAACTGAGTAGAGTATGCTGTATGAGTCTAAAATGTTTTCTAAATGCTGTTAAACTCATGAATTTGTTGTATGCTGTGCGCTGTGTGTGCTGTTGTTGTGCCGGGTTGAGTGTGTTAGTTGAGAAATTGATTTCATTAGTTTTTATTTTATTTATTTGTTTTTTTTTCGGTTTTCGTGTTGAATTTAAAATTTTTTCGAATTGCGCGCCCTTAGTCATTGACTAAACGTGCAACAGCAAACAAGCGTGTGCGGTGTTAATGTAAAATATAGCAAATAAAGTGTCACATAAAAGAAAAAAATTACAGAAAAAAAAAAAAGAAAGAAAGAAAAATTAATTTTTAATTGATTTCAATTTAAATCAAGTAAATCTATGACACAAAGAGAAATCAACTGAAACATTTTATGGTGTAATGGTGTTATATATGGATTCGTTAAGGCATTGAATATTTATATCCTTAGTTTATAAAAATGATTTCGTTTAATTAAAACATTTTAAGCATTGCTTATATGTATTCCCCTTATTTTGTGTTGACTTTTTGTTTTGGTTTTTTTTTTTTTGTTTTTTTAAAGAAAAAGTAAACAATAAAACACAATTATAAAATGTTAAACGATAAGTGACATCAATCGTTAAACTGAACATTTTTGTTAAATTTCGTGAAATTATTATTTCATAATATATTATTGACAAAGCAAAAAAAAACTTTATAAGGATTACTTACCCATCTTTTTTGGATTACTACATCGTTTTCTATTTACAAGGATTATTTTTGTTCAACATTAACACTCAACTGCAACGACAAAATGGTAAGTGAAATATACGTTTATTAAATAAAGTTAAAAACAAAAATGAAAATTGCCGTCGTCATAACAAAAATTCTTCTTAAATACCCTCTTAACTATTCCAAGTTTTTAAATCAAGCAAACCTAATCTGGTTATGATTTCCAAGCATTTATTTTCAACAAGCAAAAATATTGTAATAGGTGACCGCTATTAAACCCTGTATACCCACCTACAGCTGTTCATATAACCACTTTTCTAAATAAGATGTGATACGGGAAGTGGCCGAAAAAAAGATGCGATCCGAAGCATTATCGATAGCGTGCGTTCTTGGTTTAAAATACATCGGTGTACTAAATTTCGTCAACATACCTCAAAAATTGCGATGTGTACGTTAGATATAAGAAAACAAGACGAACAGACGGACAGAAAAACTTAGATCGTTTCAAAAAGTAATTCGAAAAGTGAATTGACGGATGTAATAGAAGATGGGCCCATCTCAAGTCCTTCTGTGCGTTGCATACATTCGCACAAAACTAACATACGACACGTGGTGGGTGAGGAAAGCATGAAAAACGAAAAATTAGCAAAAGAATGATAAAGAAGAAGTCTTGTAGACATATTAAGTCTTAAAATTGTCTTTTTGGGATAATTTGATTATGTAACTAACATAGCAATTGTTGTAACGAAAAATTTTTTTAAAAACCATTTCAGACTTATTCTGATAAACTTTGCTTTTTATAGCCTACGCCAATCGTTAGACACGAGTATAGTAAGTTTCCGCGGATGTCCACAATACAGAGAAGGACTTGAGATGGACTCACCTTCTATTATATCGGTCGGGTCAAAATCACTTTCTGAATTACTCTTTGAATCGATTTAAGCTTTTCTGTCCATCTGTCCGTCTTGTTTTCTTATAGTATTACAGATGGCAAGTTTGTGCGGATGTGCGCAACACAGAGAAGGACTTAGGACAAACTCGCCTTCTAGTATACCGATGGATTCTAAATCACTTGCTTAGCTTATCTGTCCGTCGGCTCGCGTGTTGTTTTCTTGTGTTTAACGTAAAGGCCGCAATTTTTGACATATTTTGATGAAATTCGGTGCACTGACGTGCTTTGACTCAAACATGAATACTTTTGAAAATGGTTTCTATCGAATCATTTTTCCGACCACTTCCCGAAAAAAGCCTTATTTTGAAAAGTCATTACATAAACAACAATATTAAACGAAGTGGTGTAGGTTATCTAAATCTAAACACTATAGTGTCTTTACTTTTTAAAGGTTTCTTAAGAAAGTTGAAGTTCTGTTTATCTCTCTCTTGTGGGCCGATTAAAGAATGAAAAATTCCTTTCTAACATTGACTTGCTACTGAAAAGATGTTTAGACTTTGATGGAAAAATATTCAGTAATTGCATTGCATCCTGGTGTATATCGAAAATCATTATTTCTTTTTATTGGGCTTTCAAGCATAACGCGAAAACCCCAAAACGGCTTGAATTTTTTTTTTTTTGGTAAGCAAGGAGTGGAGGAGAACATTAGAGTGGTTTCTCTTCCTAAATGCAATTGAATTCAATAAGAAGAAGAAGAAAAAGAATTTTTGGTGATGAATTTCGCTTCCTGCATTACTTTATAATAAAACATAAGCAATGAGCGCAAGTCTCAAAAGAAAAGAACAGTGCTCCCTAAAGGTTAATTACCTTAGTTATCTATTTATTCTTATCAGTTCGTTGCAAATCATTAAAACAGTCAAGATATTGATTTTAGTCAAAAAAAAAAAGGAAAAAAAAATGTAAATTAAAGTAACAACGAGAGCAGCTTTTTAAAATTTTACACAATGGAACCTTTTCCTCAAGCTTGATTGTAATCATTCAAATTTTTTTGGTTTGTTATACGCCTAGCAATGTTAGTGAGTCAATCAATGTATTATTGTCATAGTAAGTAAAATGCTAGGTCAATAAATTCTAATCATTGCCAACATAATTGGCTATAGGTTCAGCATACCTTTCATGCCTCGTGCTTTGATGTTATTGCTAAGAGATTTTTAGAAACGGCATATGGGCATTTGATGGGAACTCTTTCACAAGACATTTGCTTCGTTCATCTACGGGAACGACTATAATGATCGCAAATCTAACTTCGGAATCTAACTAAAGTTTCTCATACAAATGCTGGTAAACTGTGCATTACTTCTGAGCAAGAGAAGATGTCCTAGAAACCACAAATGGTAGACGAGTGAAAATGTCCAAAAGATGAGGAAAAAAATCACAACATAACCTTAAAATTTGGCAATCCTTTTAAAAGGGTCTATAAGTAGTAGAATACCAGTGAAATAGACGTCCTTGGACGATTTTCGACTGTAATGATCGCTTATGAAGTTGCTCGTAAAAAAATCACTTTACTTTGGGTTTATGGACCAAAAAGTGAAGAAATTCATTTTCCACTCCTCTTCCTGCGAGACTTTGCAAGTCAAAGAATTTTTTAATAGGCTTGAAAGTAAATGATATAAAAGAAATCTGGCGGATTAGGATAACGAGTGTGATGTCTTCGTATTGCCATTCTGCTCCTCAACCGCTACAAACAATAATAGGTTTAATCAAAACACACACAATCTCACTTAAAGGCAGAATGAAAAAGACAATTTATACACCAAGCTTCCGGAATGTATAAAATTGAACTTGACTTTGTTTTGTTAACTGCTGTTTAATTATTTTTTAAATAAATCAAATGAATAACTGGATTAACCTCAATGTTGTTAGACTGTATCCGTTGAAATGCATATCTGTCACTATTGTTAAGTTTATATGCATGTTCTTGAGACAAGAAAAATAAACATTTATTCTAAACCCACTTATATGTTGAAAAAGCAACAATTATGCTATAAATTACAATTTAATGAAATACCTTTAAACGTTAACTAAGACGTTATGTAATAAGCAAGAAAGCTGTAAATGTCTTAAAGCGAATTTTGGATATCCTTTAACTTTGAATAACTTTTTTGAAAAATAAAGCGCAATTATTTTTAATAAAAATTTATAAACAAGTTTGAGAAATATTTTTAGTAAGTTTTTTAGATCAGTTTTCGCTAAATATTTTTAATAAGAAGAACTGAGTAGTGCACGAACTAATGAAACCGCATAAAAGGTTCATGAGGAGGAGGAGGAGGAGGGGAAGAACTTGAGAAGGGCTAGCTGGGACCAAACATATTCACATCTGAATATAAAATAAACTGAGACCTTGAAGCTTAGCATAATAAAAATTTTGATTTCCTTCGGGGGATTTTATTTTTTAGATTTTATATACTGGAAGCAGATCGGTAGAGGTAACCCAGCTACTTTTCTAGTTGACATGCATAGTACAAACAAAAATGTCTATAAGCAAATTCAAATTTCGACCAATATTTTTCCTATACCAAGCGGACGGAAAGACGGACATAGTTAATATAACTTAAAATCTGAAGCAAAGCAAGATTTCCGTTTGATCCTACAAGAAAAATGATCAAATTATTATAGCTAGATAATGCGTATAAATAGTTAGAAGGTGGGTAGAAAGATATTTTCGTATAGCACATAATTTCGTGAAATCAAACAATCAAAGATATAATTGGAATTTTCTTAAGATTTCTTAATATTTTATAATCGATGACTAATAAATAAATTTTTATTTCATTTCATTTGCAATAATTAATAGTATCGATCTAATAAACAACAGCAACTACTCTGCTACACACCCCAACTAAGTGCAATATATATAAGGAGAATATACGGAACCGTCTAATTGACGTTTTTATTTTTTGCTTTTCATTTATTAGTCATTGATTTAAATTAAACTAAATTTGTTTATTATTATTAAAATCGAAAAAGTACGTAAGCAAAAGAGAAAAAGTTAAAGAAAGAGCGAGAGAGAGAGAGAGAGAGAGAGGGATATTAGTGGATAAATTGCTTTAAATAGAAAAAGTACTAAAAAGCAATGTTAATAAAATCTAATAAAAACAAATATGAATAATATTCATATTAGTCAGTTTCCACCTTGAAATTCCCTAAAGTTACAAAAAAAGCAACAAAAAACAACAAAAAAAAAAAAGCAAATCTTAAAATAATTATATTTGGTATGAAATGTGATTTGTGTGCAATTTAACTTAAAAAGAATAATATGAAAAATTATAAATAAATAACACAATTTCATTAAATGATTTATTTATGCATTTTCAAAAAAAAAACAAAAAAAATTATGCTTTACGAAAAACCTATCAAGAGAACATGTGCATGCATATTAAAAATCCTATCACATATATAATTTTATATAGATTCATACATGTATATACACTTATTATTGCAAGTATGTATATCGTACTCGCTGGGGATTTGTGCATTGCAACTGTGTAATCATTGTCCACATGTGCTGAGTTATCATATGCTTATATGTAATCATATTAATCATATTTTTGACAAAACTTTATTAATCAGAATCGCTACAATGGGGGTAAAAGAACGTTCATGTGCACGTGCTTTAAAGCTTTGAACAAAAAAAAAAAAAAAAAGAAAGAAGTATTTTTCAACCCTTGAAAATAAGTTCGTCTGTGAGTTAACCGAAAATTACTGTTTGAAGTTTTAAGAGCATCTTTAATTAATACGGATGGATATATTTATCTACCTTCTAGTTCAAATTAGCCAATAAGTCTTCCTCTCTTAATGGAAGGGAGATTTTATTTCTAGTTCAATCTAGTCAATAAGCCGTCATCTCTTAATGCCAGGGAGACTTCAATTCTATATATTAAGAAAAAAAACCATACAAGTCGGAAACTATGAGAAACTGGGAACGAACTTTAATTCAATTACGAGCTTTAACACGTTCGTGGACGTGAATCTTACAGCGCGAACGCTACACTGTTCAAATTTTAAAACCAATCGCTATTCATTCAATTTCATATAACGTCAATATCACCTTAATGCCTAAATGATCAATTCAATCTGTGCTGTGGAGAATGCTATGGCATTCATGGCATGTATGGTGTTACGTTCTGACTACTCTTACAGCATATGTTTAATCAGATTTCATATATCACAACTAACTTCTTTTTGCTTACGTCTTAATCATTACACTCGTGTAAATATACAAAGTTTTGATTTTACTCCCACAGAGCATTTTCCGCCTGGCCTGCTTTGCTGAAGATCAAAAAATGTTGAACTAAACGGCCAATCTATCTTGTTAGGAGTTTTAAAAAAATATCCTCTTGATTACGTAAGACATTCTCTTTAGTAATGTCATCGTCTTTTCCATATGTCACTTTATAAAAGCAAGATCTGTTCTATATACAGACTCTATATATGAATTGATTTGACTGCTATTTACCATCACAGTGACTGACTGCATTGGATTTTCGTAGTATTATTGATAGGACATAGAGAGAGCTGTTGCAATGGAATACAAACAACAATAGCATACACTTTCTTTCAAAAAGGAATCAGGAGATGCGTACGTACTTCTATTGTTTTATGTAATAGAAATCGTAATTTCTACGTGTGCTCGAAACATCTGTGAGATCAACAAATCTTGCGAAAAGATCAAATGTTCAGCAAAAAAAATCTCCCATCTGCCGCAACTTCTAAAAGAAAGTTTAGCTGCCGGGCGTACGCCCATTTTTTACATATGGAAGGCATACGCCGCGATAACAATGCCCTGTGTGGAGAAAATTGATGGTTTGAGTAAAGGAAATATGAAGTGACACACATTTACATTTGGGGAGCGTCGAAAAAATAAAAATTGGAAAGAGCGGATGATAACGAAATATATTTTTTATTTTCCAATACCACCAACGGCTGTCCCGTCTACGTCTAACACGGTGATGGCCAGTAAGAAGTGACGAAGGGGAGAGGAAAATATCAGAATAGACATCCACCGTCTGAACACTTATTATAGCTAAGAGAATGGCAAAATCGCACTGAGATTTGGACTCCGCGAAGATCGACTTGGCAATAGCGACGCTTATATACACGGTTATAAGACAGTCCTAAGACTGTGAAAAGCATTTCAATGGCTTTATAACTCATTTACGTTAATATTATTTGCATAAAGATCATAAAACCCTTAAAGATCATATAAACTTGAAAATTTTTTGCGCAATTTTTTCTTTAATACCGTCTGAAAGTTTTTCAAATGCTATCATATCCATTTAAAAATGTATTTTTCGAAAAATATCCTTAAACTGACATTGCATCTTAAATCGCTTTATGCTTCGTCTAGACGCATTCATTTATCACAGGCCTCTGCCAAAATTCTTTAATTGACGATATCGCCAAAACACGTATCACGGGCAATAAATTCTTAAACAAATTGACGATTCATTGCTTCTTCCAGCGTTCCTAGTAACTACCGAGGAATACACTCGAGTTGTTGGTACCCTTCTGTTAGTTGAAAACGTAGCCCATATGTACTATTTTATTATCATGTTAAAGATTTGTTTTTCAGTGTATTCGACAACTCAATGGTTTCGCTATTTATCTGAAAGATATGAGCCTTGTGCCAATCGGGTTGTTCAACCAACGATATCGTGCAATCTTCCTAAAAAAAAAAAAGCCGATGAAAAGAAATAACAAGAAACGTCATGGTCGATACACGTAGTTGTAACAGCTGGTCATACATGCCGCGTTGGACAAGTTGTCACAAGGCTGATCGCTAATTTTTGACAATCTCTGCCGACGTCATTACAAGCAGTACGGCTATTTGGTTGTCACTCAATCCGTTACCAACCATAGCTAAGACCCCATTCTTTGTTGCTTAGTCCACAATGGAATTCTTTTCTACCTTACAATTTTTTGTTTTTTTTTTTTTTTTTTTATATAAGGGCTATCAACTCTCAATTCAGTAAACGTCATACCGCCGAGATTTTTTCTTTTCATTGCCAGTAGATAAGAATCGCGATTACTAAGTCAATGTGAGTTGAAATCTCAGTGCTGTAAAGCACTACCTATAGTGAATGGTCAGTTGATAAACGCACAATACTTACCGATTGGGCACGCAACCACTAAGCTGCGCCCATTCTCTACATCTTCCTCTTCCCTCACTCTTTTTTAGCCATGTTACATGCGTAGAGGACATCCTCTGAGTGATTTGTCGCATTGAGGGAACAAAAGAAAAAATATTTTCTCCAGAGTTGCCTTGTAATCTCATTAAACTTTTCTCTCTGGGATGGCGTTAAGTTATCAGTTTCCGCAAACCATATTTCGTTAACTTTAAAACCAATGTTAATTGTGTTATTCATGCACTAAGTGCTTATATGACAAAAAAAGGTAGTATTCAAGAATCGAGTTTCTAAAAAAATCCAAAGGCGATCACTTATATGAAATCTTTTTGAAATAAAAATCCCATAATGCGATATATGAAATAAATATTCGCGTTCATATTTCTGTGTTACACCATTTTGCCGCTCATTTTAGAGTTAAAAAATAATTGTATAACTGATAATCATACAACTAGAGCTATCAAGAGGGCACTGGAAATAGCTTTCGTCGTCTAAGTGAAAGCTGCAAAGCGTACTGGAAAAATCAAGTCCAAACATAGGGGCCTTAAATCATCAGAAAACTGTTTACGTTTGCTTTCGCCTTCGGTTATTAGGATTTGTCTTACGCCACATACAACACAAGGTTACAAGGGTATATTAGGTTTGCGCGGATGCATGCCCGGAAGAATTTTAGATAGACACGACTTGTCTGTCTGTCTGTCTGTCCGTCATGCATTCAACCTAAAGGCCGCAGTTTACGAAATACTTTGATAAGATTTGGCACACCGACATGTGTTGACCCAAGAACGAACGCTATTGAAAATGGTTAAGCTTGGATCGCTTTTCGCCTTCCCATGTAAAGGCTAATTTTCAAAGGTCGTGAATAACTAACCATGTTAAATAAAATGAAGTAGGGTATTTAATGGTGGGCCGCGGTCCTCTATAGTGTTCTCACATGATTTTATTATACTTATTACCACCCTATTGAATGACTGAGTGACCCAAAAAAGTGACTGATTATTCACAAAAAAACTAATAAAAAATCCAAAACCTTTCCGCTCGATAAACGTTATATGCATATAAACGTGAATATTCTTGTTTATACGTATATGATTATAAAGAAGAAATAAAAAAAATCTTTCAATTTCTCCTCGATAAGTGCAGAGTAAGTCTGCATGAAGCGAGGTAAGAACATATAGTAAATTTTCATACATATTGTAAATGATTTATTTTTTAGAACAATTTTTCGTTTCGATTTATTTATTTATTTATTTTTTTGAGTTTGTTTTGTTTTTTTTTTTTTTTTCGTTTCTATATATGTTCGATAATTAATTATGATTTAATGCGCTATTTTTAATTGAAAATGCATTTATGCCAAAAATAATAACAACAACAAAAACAATAATCATTTAAAATAATGAACGGTATTAGACGATTTATTAAAAGGAAAACCGTATAAAGCAAGAGATGTACATCGAGTAAGCAATGAATGTATCTATAAAGTGTCTCTGAGTGCTTGTGTTTTTCTTCTTTTTTTCTTTTTTTTTTTTTTTTCTTGTGATTATGAAAATCCCATTTGCTTTAGATTTTACGATGTAATTCATTTCGCTTTGGGCTTTCGTTAAATTTTTGCTTTGATTTGTTTTTTTTTTTTTTTGCTTCTTTCTCTTGTTTTAAAAGCGATCTCATATGCTTAAGATACAATTAAACAGATGCAAAGATATATTTAATAAAATTATTTATCAAGTATTCGAATTGTACCAATTCATAAAGATTCGTATACATGCTTAAAAAAACACACACATCCATACATATAACATAAATGTATGTATGCCTATAAAAAACAGACCCACTCACGGACACAAAAGCATAATATTTGTATCCCTCATATTCATTAATGACTGTGTGCTGCTGTGCTGGTTGCTCTGCTTTGCTGTATCATCATCGGCAAGAGCTGCAACACACAGCAGCAATCACAACACCACTTCGAATAGCATTTTCATCTATCTTCTTCTTAGTCTTAGTCTTCTTTTCATCATTATCATCATCATGCTAATGTAATAATTTCAATTTTAATCGTAAACCAAAGCGCTACAAAGGAAATTTCGTTAGAAATGTTTTTTATTTTTATTTATTTATTTATTTTCTTTTTTTTTTCTTTTCTGAATTGAATTTGATTTACTTCGTATTGCATAAAATAAAATCTATAAATTCTAAGAAAGGAAATCTTGCTATGCTTTACTTTGTGTTAGGAGTCTTTACGAAAATGAATTCATTATCTGCGAATAATAAAGAAGAGCAGATAGATGTGAATTTCCATAAAGAAAATGCTGTCAAGTACGAATTCGATGTCTATTTCGAAACGTAGTAAATGATGTAAGCAAAGTCTTATGTTATTTCCACTCGGGTGGATTCAAATATTTATTATATACATATCATAATAATTACTGTACTTTTAATAAAAGTCACAATATGCGCAACTTGAGATCGAATCTCTTTCAAACAGATTTCAAACATAGCGGGGTTTTTTCAAATTCGCAATAACTGCTTTCTATACGTGAAGCAAGAAAAATAATTAAATCACACTCTCTAGTCATTGTCATTATACGCTTGCCAATTATGACACAGGGTCTATTATCTTAGTGAGGGCGTACCCAAGATTCTGGACAACTTAAAATAGATCCAAGTCTTATTATATTAATTGATTTAAACTTGTCTGTCAGGGATCAGCTCATGCAAAATATATCTAACTTGCGAAGTGCGCCAATATTCAAACAGTGCATATGTGAGCTCGTCTGCAACGATGAAGGAACACACCATAGTCTGCGACGAAGAAGGAACTAACTATTAAACGAGGTTTTCATCAATTTTTATACCTTACACCACCTGCGCTGCAGGTATGTATTACACAATGCACAAAAGGATTTAAGGTAGACCCATTGTTTATTATATCGACCAAAATTTTGTCTGTCCATATGTCCGTCTTGTTTTCTTGTGTTCAACCTACAGGTCACAATTTTTGGCGATGTTTTGATCAAATTCGTAACAGTCACAAGTTTCGGTTCAAGGACGGCCCCTATCGAAAATTAATAGTATCGGACCGTTTTACCGAACTGGCTCCCAGCGCAGCATCCAATTTTGAAAGGGTCGCTGCTAAGGACTGAAAGGTAAACCTTACGGATTAGTAAGGGCAATAACAACGCTTCACCTTATCCGATAAGGTCTATTTTTGCCTTGAACTTATTCGTTGCTCTTCCGAACAAACATGCCGAATGTGGCTTCTGATTTTCTGCTGTTTATCGCGGTGACTGTGGGCGGATTAATCTTATTTTCAAATTTAATATCAAGCCATCAACTGTGATTTTCAATCTTCTAAACATAAATGGATGGACAGACTAAATGCATAACAAATTAACAAAACTAAGTCGCGTCCGAGTTTTACATTGACATGGCAAGAAATATTTAATGCATCTCGCCTCTGCGGTGTTCTCTAATAATTGTGACAATTTTTCAAACTAATTTCACTCTTGAAAGTGACGACTTGACTAAAATATAGTAATAGTTTCTTTTTTTATATTTGCGAGAAAAATATCATAAAGAAGTAAAATAATATTGTCGCTTTGCTTGTAATAGATAAAAAATGCTCTTCAGGAAACATAGGAAATACACAGAATCTTGCTTTTCCTTGTTCACGAGAGACCGCTCTTCTGCCCATTTGAGCCTGGGGAGAACTTTATAGTCAAAAGAGTTATTAAAGAAAACTTAAAACTTGCTATGCAGCCGATAACACAGCAAGTACGCATACTCTTCGTCAGAATAACTTTCTGATCTGACTAGCTTTTTGTTTATGACAGGCCCGCCATCAATCCACCCGTCCGTCCGCACATCCCTTCCTTAGACATTAAGAAGGCTTTTATAGTCACACAAGTTATTTAAAAAAACCTTGAACCTTAATATGCTGCTGTGATCAAAAGTAATAATATTAACCCTTCTTCGAATTTTGTGTGTGTGTGTGTGTGTGTGTGTGTGTGTGTGTTACTTTATATATTTCATTCGCCAACGATAATGCGTCTCTTCTGATTATTCGAAGCTTTTTTATCAGAAGCTCATCGTATATTGTTAAGCATCCGCCAAATTCCCCCTGATTTAGTTTTGTACGACGCTTCCGATTATTCTCAAAACTCAAAACCCGGCTCTACGAACTTTGTTTTGACTCGATTGAAGAAACAAAGATGAAATGAAAACCGAACTTATTCAGATGAAAAGTAAGCGAAACCAAATTTTATAAACTATTAAAGATATTGAGGTGAAATTTAGTTGATCCAAGTTCTACGAATGCATCAAAAACATACCGCTTAGGACAAGCCTGGAGCGTTTCAAATAACATAGATGTTCGTTCTTGGCTTGATTAGTGACTCATTTAAGATATTATCTAAATAGCAGACTAAAAATTGAAAATAGCTGTAATCCCTTTGAAAAAGCATCAGCCACAGCTTAACAGGATAAAAGGAATTTTCAAACATTTTTTTATTAAAAATTTCAGCGGATTCACTGAAATATTCAAGTCCACTAAATATATATTTGCTTGAAACGATAGGCATCCAAGATTCGTCTCAATGGATGCAGCATTTTTTTTCTCGTCTCGCATGCCATACTAAACGCATATATATATATTTACATGCCTATATATGTATGCACAGATACATGCCCACATACTTACAAAATACATAAAGCAATTGCAATGTAATTGAATTTAGAATTCAATTGATACTCTGACTCTTTGATTCTTTACCGTTATATGAGTGCCTGCCTATCTGTGTATAAATGGAATAAACAAAAATTTTAATAAATTATGACGATATTGAATTTCGTATAATTTCTATATCATATAATAAACAGTATGGTTTTTATTGTACGTGTGTGTGTGTGTGTGTGAGTGAGTGAGTATCATATTTATCATACTATTGCTAGCTATTGCTTGCTAGCTAACCCAATACATGGTCAAGTAATCAATTAAATTAGTGCTAGTATTGAATTAGTTTAACTTGGATATTATTCTAATATAATAATAAAATGGCGGAGCGAAAATGAATCGAATTACAATGAAACTCTATAATAAAAACAATTTATTTATATATTAAGAATTAGTTAACTAACTCTTAAAGCACAAACAATGCATGCACAGAAATGAATCGTTTGCTATCAAATAATATTTTCAGTTTAAAATCATATTTCAACTAAATGATGCATAATTGCTTTTCGCGTATTAGTGCCCTTCACTACACATATATATATATATATACATATATATGTGCGCGTTGAAATATTTCTCAAAAGAATAAATTTCAATAGCGATTATTACACAAATTATTATTAATTATAACCCTCACAAGTTCTACAAAGGAACCCAGGCTTAATTATAGCAATTAATTGTTGTTTAACCCTCTCTGATGAACTTTAAAAACTCGTTCAACACTTCTAATCTTTTTTCTCTTTTATTTTCTTTTTTTTCTTTTCTTTTCTATTTTTTTTTTTTTTTTTTTGAACATCCACCCAGAAAGCATGAGGGAAAGTATTTTATATTTGTTGTTATCGTTGTAACAGTTATAACTAGACTTCAGAAAGACTTCAGGCAGATATTCTTTCGTAATGCAAAGCGTTGGTCGGACTCGCTCGCATCGATGATTTTGGTTGAAGATAGGAAAATACGAAGTTCTATGAATATGATAGAAAAATATGATTTCACTGGAAGTTTTGCTCGCTATACATTTCGCCCACTCGTCTGACAACATGTGAATGTCACGCTAAAGAAAAGTTGATCATGAAGCCATTTTCATCCATTATTGTAACAAATGAACCGCTGCTCAGGGAGGGTGTGCCTGTTCGATGCAAATAATCGAATGGAGATCAGCTAGTGAAATAAGCCACATTGTCTACCATTTCCCAGTTGAATGCATCCAAAATGTATCATAAGCTAACATACTGCCTTGTGACACTCCTTTTGACATAGAAATCGTTTTTTCTAGCAGCGAACCGTAAACCGAAACACAGACTATCGCCGTCTTCCTATAGCAAGGCAGTTTTGCGATAGCTCTGTGTGATACGCTTGCCTCTGCCCATGAATCTTTGTGCTAAGGAGTCTCAAGATGAATTCATATTTCATCCCCAATAAGGGTATGATCCAAAAAGGTTTTACTATTGAATCCTTCCGAGAAAGAGAAAATGTTGCCGCCGAAAGCGTTTTATTTGAAACGAAACTCAACATCTTTGTTATTCGATAGGCGTTGGTATTATGTTATGTCTAAGCTAAAAAAACAAAAACAACTGTAAAGAGGTTTGAACAAATCCCCTTTTTATGTTGACATATCTAGTACTGCAATTGGCACATAGTTTTTATTGAGTTGGCTCAATGGCTCACCTTTGTTCTATTAACTGCTTTTTGTACCTGCTAGCGATAAGTAGGAAGAGATTATTAAGGTCAACCTGCTTGTGATATTTAGAAATAGACAGAAGAGGTCCCGCAAATAAACGTTAAGTTGATATTGCGTTCGTTATCTATCTCCTTCCCTTCATCGACTTTGTTATCTATCCCTTCGTTATCTATCTATCATTGTTATCTACCTCCCAGCTTTGTCTATCTATCTGTTTCTTCTTCTTGCAAAAATCGAAAAGTAGCATAAAATCTTGGAGATTTATTTAGTGAAAGATTCTCAACAAATGCTGTCTGCTCATAAGACTTGACTCGAGCTAAGAAAATGCTAAAAATTTCCAAATACTTTCATCACAAAAGCAGTCTTCATATTTTATGAAAAATGGTTTCAATCTCTCCTGTGCAATAAAAAAAAAACGCTCCAACCCTGTGTATGTAGTTAAGAATTCTAGGGGAAAGTGGAAATCTGAGTATATTTTTCAAGGTATCGATTCAGTGATGAATCCGGAATGGGGGTGAAATGAAAATTTGAGATTCTTTTTGAAGAAATTTTTATGTGAATTGAAAATCAAGTTTCGCATAACAAAAAATTTACTATAGAATATCGCGTGGCTATCCTGGTAATAGTTCACACCTCTTCAGGGAGACGTTGCCCAACGTGCGCAAACGTCTGAAATAATTAAAGCTTTCTTCGCAAACGTGTGGTAATATCTGTGTACCTAAATTGAGATTTAATAACAAAATGGTTCCAAAACCATATCTACGGTCTACAATCTCAAAGGGATTGAAGGCTTTTCTTTAACTGTGAAAAGTGAAAAAGAAAAATTGTACGTACATTAGGGTAAATTTTTCATTTACTCATCAACAAAATTTATAAAAATCCATAGAATTATTGTCACAAATACTTTAACTTGCTCATCGGCGGACCTAAAGCATTATACGACTTTCTGGTAAATTTTCCTCGTAAATCGTAGAACGTTGTGCCTAAAAAGTTCTTAATAGTGAAGAATAAAATTCAGTTCTTTAGCTATTTTAAGTGGCTCTGGGTGTAAACTGAGCTTTGCCTTCTTATCGCGATAAAAAGGCTTAAGAAAAGGACAAGGGCAAGGATCCATCGTGTTGAAGAAAATATATAAAGAAAGTTTATCTATGTGGTTTAAGGAATCATGGATGCAAACATAACAAGCATATTGCCCAGAGTAGCATACCTACATATATATAGTATATCTATACTAGTGAAGTATCGCAAAATTTTCTAAACCGATCTAAACGGAACGTAAACACTTTTTAACCTAATTTAAGTTATAAATTAACGAATATTATCAGTACTAGTTAAAAAGTTCAAAATTTTATATGCGTACAAACATAAAATACATCCAATTGAGCATTTATATAAGTACATGTATAAAAGTGCCGTTAAAAAATTTGTTACAAAATTTGTTTAACTTTCATTGCCTCAAGAGTTTATAAGAAAACAGCAAAGAACGAAAACGTATCCAAAATGCGGGTCATTCTACACGCATTATATATACACGACATATATATA
>CCAG010002060.1:0-21797 GCA_001077435.1 Glossina morsitans morsitans
GAAGAAAATATATAAAGAAAGTTTATCTATGTGGTTTAAGGAATCATGGATGCAAACATAACAAGCATATTGCCCAGAGTAGCATACCTACATATATATAGTATATCTATACTAGTGAAGTATCGCAAAATTTTCTAAACCGATCTAAACGGAACGTAAACACTTTTTAACCTAATTTAAGTTATAAATTAACGAATATTATCAGTACTAGTTAAAAAGTTCAAAATTTTATATGCGTACAAACATAAAATACATCCAATTGAGCATTTATATAAGTACATGTATAAAAGTGCCGTTAAAAAATTTGTTACAAAATTTGTTTAACTTTCATTGCCTCAAGAGTTTATAAGAAAAACAACAAAGAACGAAAACGTATCCAAAATGCGGGTCATTCTACACGCATTATATATACACGACATATATATAAGCGTCTAACATCAACTCGATTTTGTAGTGGCGGTGTCGATATACAAACATATAAAGTAACCCATAACACATACTACAACATCCGAACAAAGGCGTTAACCATTAAGCTACTGTTGAATATACCTAAAAGCCACAGACCTTTTTGAAAAATCAAGAAAAAAAATGAAAAAATAAAAAAATAAACGATAAAAAGTAAGGCGCACACACACACACGTCCGCAAACACTAAAGAAAATTCCAACAGCATTCGCGTACATACATATACCATACGTGCAGCAAGCAGGCATAAGCAATTTTAGGCACTGCCTGTATGCGTACATTATGAGAAATTCATTTTTATGTACATATGTAAGTAAACCTATATACAGTAGGGGGAATAATAAGAGGGAACAAATGTGTCATTAATTTATTGGTTTGCATCATGCCAGTCAATTAAGAGCCAATCGCAAAGTAAGTCATAAATATTTTGTAAAAATATTCTGAAATTATATGCGTTTATAATGAAATTTTCGTTTTTCACTTTTCTTTTATTAAACATTAAGAAGAAGAGGAAGGAGATCATGTTGTCATGTTGTCATTACTCCTCTACGCTTAAATGTCCTATCCTTTCACATCAGAATCTACTAAAAATGATACATTGATTGCTTCGTTATAGAAAGTTTAGAATGGCTCCCTTAGTGGAGTCGTAGCAAAAAGATGTGCGAACCTTATATTGTTAAACACTCTGACAATATAACTTTATGCCAAATTTTGCACATTTAATTGTAAATGAATTATTTATTTTTGTGTAAAAGAAAATATTAAAAATTGTTTTCGTCTTTCTCCGTCCACTGTCCGCTGCTCGAATATAACATTTAATAATATTTAATCAGTACATAGGATGACATGTAGATGTCGAATAACTATGAGCGAGTCCATATGACGTAAACACATCCCCTTTAAAGATTATAAAGTGGTACTACCTAAAGATCATATAAATTCGTCCGTTAGTAGAGTAGCAATATTTCTATGCCATCCTACGAACTTGTTAAGTGATACTATATATCGTACCACCATCAACTTTGACCTTTAATTCTGGACGTATCTTGTTATTTCATAGGAGGTATATTGTGAGATCTAAGGGAATATATTTCTCACAAATACTATATCGATATTGGTCGCAGTTTCTTTTTTTTTTATTTTTAATTCTATTTCGCGTTGACTTCACTTCACACTTTTGAAGGTCACTTTTCATCCACTTTTAATCATTCGCCTAAGGAAAGTAATCCGCACCTTACAGTGCTATAATGACTTTTGTGAACGGAAGGACTGCCGGACAGAGTGTCATAGCCATGTCATGCTAAGTAATTGTTTTTAGTGATATATCGGATATATGAAGTTTACGGTGATATATCGAACACCATGCAGGTATCTCGCGTCTATCTGCTACCTCAGAGAGCACTGAAGTCTTTGCAGCAGATTGTTAAAAGCCTAGGCGAGGAAAATGTCTGCAAGAGTAACACTCCATTCATTAGACAAGACCTCACTCATTCCATTTAAAATGCTGGTACTTTACAGGAGTAATAACTAGTTTCCTAGACTAGACTAATAGTATAATAATTCAGTGCTGAAAAATCACAGCGTGAACTACAAAAAAATTTCTAATCCTATTACTTATTAAATGGTTTTTCATTTTTTTCCCGCTTTTATTATGTTATGTATATTATTTATTTAAAATAACAATACAACGTATATTTCAAAAATATAATTATTTCCGGTTTAAAAAGAAATTATAATTATTACTACTACCGTATATACAAAACTTCCCCACCTAAGCTGGGAAAAAAAAGTTTCGTTTTGCAAAATTCCACTTTAATCATCAACGTAATCTTCTTTACGAATGATACAATCAATATAACGGTTCTATAACATTTCGGTTCCGTTTTTGTAAAACGATTTGTGAAAACTCCCTTAATAAGCTTGAGTTTCCTCAATGAACTCATTGTTTGATTTAAATCTTATCTCCTCGAACATCCCTTTGCAATTAGTCAACAGATAATTGAATAGAGAATATGACGCTGGTGCTGGCAAATGGCGCCTTTGCTCGTGTCATTTAGTCATTACAGTAGTGGCCTGTTGTATGCGTGTTTCTGTTCCACTGTAAGACCAGCTGCTTTAAGCCTAAAATTTCGCTAAACATGCGACAGCGTGATTCGAAAGTCATTTCGCAGCATTTGGTGAACTTGGGCGATATTTTGGATGTGGACGTTTCAATTCCCTCACCCAAACCTTCATTGCGGTAAATGGTAGTGCCGAATCCCAGTATGCAGCGTTCAACATGTCTTCATTTTCGTAGATGTATTGTATTTCAAAAACAATCCCTCAATGAGAGCCCAACGGCGATTGTTTTCCCTTTTCACGAACATGCTTTTGGGACTTATGCAAACATCAATTGCTCGCACTGAACAGCTAAAAGTTTGTTGAGTACCTATTAACGGATGCATAAACATATTCTCTAACCTTTTGTAGACAACTACTACTATCTTCATTTTTCAGGCAATCTACACGCACCTTGTAGGGATACTCACAAAAAATGAGTTTCAAATTTTGAATATGCTGGAGACGGGAATCATTCAATTTAGTTACTTCAGAAACGCTAAAAGGACAAAATGACCCCACTTGTCCCACTTCATTACCATTGGCAACATATAACAGGAAGGTTAAGTATAACGTAGCCGCAGAAAGCTCTAATCGAAAACTTTCTCAGGTCATAAATTGGATGCCACCTCTTCTTTAAGAACAAAAAAAACATACATTAAGTTGCAAATGCCTTCGAAGACCACATTTTAACAGATTAAGGGCTCCTCCATTTTTATGAGAGAGATGCGGTGATTTTATTTAGCACCGAATGAAGACAGTCAACTAAGACAAGATTCCAATCTCAAAAAGAAGATAACAAGATGAGATGAGTTTCATTTTATACACAAAGTATTTTTGAATCGGGTTTTAGAAGCCAACGCTTTTGAATTCGATTATTTTCAAATTCGAGAGCTACGCCTATATATTTCATGACGGATCTGATCAATACTTTTGAGAATTCCAAACGGCATGACCAGAGCAATATATCTCCGTCAGTGTTGGGCTTTTCAATTGCTCCCCATCGTTTAAAATCGAAACAAAGTTAAAACTGTCAAGCGCCTTGTCACCCAGCCTTAGCAGAGATGCGCGGCAGAACTATTTGCATTTGCTAACGAAGAACGTAATGCTTTTTCTAAATACTGAAAAGGGAAAGAAAATCTTAAGTAAGTTTTCTAGTCCAACCCACCTAACCTAACTATCAATCAATCAAGTCGTTGAATCAATTGTTTGCAAACTTCCAAGCAAACACGCCACTTAAACTGCGTATGCGAAGCTTCGCTCTCAACAGCATTAGTTAGTCTCACTGCATATAACGGATTGCTGTGGTGTTGTTGTATAAGACCGATCATGCTGATCTCGTTACATATTTGTATTAATTTGAATAGATTAAGAAAAAGTTTTTTTTTTTTTTTTTTTACTTTTCTTATGCATTATTGAAATATTTTATAAACACCTTGTCTCATAATACCTGTTACTTTTCAACGAAAGCGTGCGCCGTGTATCTGTTTCATTTCAACATTTTCGTTTCGTATTTGATTTAAAAAAAAAAAAAAAAAACACAATTATATTAAATATAAAGCTGTTTTTGCCTTCTCGGACTGGTTTTTTTTTTTTTTTAATTTTTTTTCGCTTTTGTTGTTGCTTTTCTGTATTGCTTTCATGATCATTATATTTTGTGTACTTTGATTTGTCAACTTGCTTTTTTTTCGTTGCTTAGAATTAAGCAAGATAATGTCGTACTGGGCGTTAACAATTCTATTGCTTATAGAGAGATCGTACATACGTATGTCTGCCTATATAAACGTTTATAAACATTAATGAAAAAAATGAGAAAAAACACACTGTAAATAATTTTATAAATAAATTTTAAATAATTAAATAAATGCGTTCGGTTTTTTTTTTTCAAATTGATTTTAACTAAATTGATGAATTACTTAAGTACACCCCTACCCTCGTTTTTTTTTTTACACGAAATTTAAAAGAAAGGGAAAAGGAAAAGTTCATTTCTCTCCCTCCCTCTCTCTCTCCCTCCCTCTCTCTCTCTCTCTCTCTCTCTCTCTCTCTCGCTGAGTCTTACATTGACTTTAAGGGCATTGCTATGCAAAATTCTCAATTTCTTCAAAACTAAATTTTTCTTTTATGCATTTTGGGGTTCTTTTTTCTTCGTTTTTAGTATTACGTATTAGACCTGGCATGAACAACCGGTGACCAGCTATGTTCAAAGTTCCAAATAATTCAATTTGCTCGCACATGGCAATGGCGCAATTTCGATTTTATCTGTCTTCGCTGCTGGCTCAGTTGGCCCGCTTTCAAATGTGAAATGTGCTTAAGTTAACTTAGTCCTCGATTTTTCTGAAATAGTCAGATTTGGAGAGTACGATGAACTCCTTGTGACGTTTCAATTTACACGGTTTTTCACAATCTTTCAATAATTTCACATGGCAATATAACGGTAATGGTGAGAAAGAAATAGGGAAAGCAAAAGAGATAAGGACTGGCCGCAGCCTAGTGAATGTGTATCCCATCCGTTAAACTTATGCTTTTGCCGACTAACCGGTCACTACAGTTACGAGCAAGTATGGTCAATCCGCACTGAGATTGGACCCGTTAACACCGACTTGAGCGCTCTTATCTATGATACTACACTCTACGGCGGTCTATCCAAGAATGTCCAAACGATACTTAGTTGAAGAAGTTCTTACGTTATTTTACGAGATCATAATAAAAATGATTTTTATTTGCGTTTCTATTTTCTTAATGTGGCTTTAATTTAAACAATTTTTTTGAAAAGTAAACTATATGTTAAAGATTGTTTATATAAACCCCCGTGTATTTTATACGCAAGTAATAAAAGCTCCGTCGTCGTTGTCTCTCTAGGTTAACAACTTGACGGATATAATTTCTTGTACCTACCATTGAAGAAAGGGGGATATAGTCATTGTATCAAAGCCCAGTCCAGAGTGAAGCTTTAGCGATCCCTTAAATTGCGTAAATTTTAAATCGATTTAAACGCGCCCACCTACTTGCCTGCCTGGTTGTGGTGTATCTGTGGAAAATATTTCCCTGATCGCAGAAATGAATTTAGATCCTTTAAATATGGCAGAAACTTTGGAAGTCCGTGCGCACAGAGGGTATTGAAAATGGACCAAATTAATCGAAATAAACCCACTGTGTTACGTAATCTGAGACTATCTTTGTTTTCAAAAAAAATATGGTAATTCACTAGTTGCTTATATACATATACGTATATATGTAACGGAAAAACGCAGGCATATTCCTTAAATGAATCCACAGTACCTGTAGAAAACTAAAAAAAAAACGGTCATGCCCACCCAATGTTATACAATATTGAAATTTATTTCTTTTGTCGAAAGGTCTGCAACACGCAAAAGGAAACTTTTGAGAGACTACAAGGTATACACGTGTGCGACCAGTATCAAATATTCCAGCTCAGTCTGAGTGAATATGTCTGTCCTTCCGTCTATCGATTTCTGTGGATTTGATTCGTAAGCATTCCCCTGATCGCAAGGGTTTAGAAACATGGAAAATTATTGCAGGCAGATTTTCATTAAAAACCGGCGAAATCAGTCAAGGAACACGTTTACAGTATAACATACTCCCCGTGTGTTCGAAAAAAAAAAATATGCGGTTTTTTTTCATTATTCGTATTTTAAAATAGATGCAGCGACATAAATTCTCACATCTATCTTTTGGGTGATTTTACGGTATTTCGGGAACAACAGTAGATGGAGTCGAAATACAACTTTATTGGATTTTCTTTTCTTAAATATCTTTAGCTTAAATCATTTTTTACACGATTACCAAGTGCATTGGGACTGTTTTCTAGAAACCTTGTATTTAATTTTTCAAAGCTTGGACTGTTTTGCCAAGATACCGTGTAAGTGATGCTTACTGCATACAATTCATTTCTTATGCTCACTGAATACAGTTTCCTCTAATTGTTTATCTTTAGCTTACATCATTTTTTACACGATTACCAAGTGCATGGGGACTGTTTTCTAGAAACTTTTCAAACCTTAGACGGTTTTGCCAAGATACCGTGTAAGTGATATATTGAATACTTACTGCATAGAATGCATCTCTTATGCTCACTGAATACATTTTTTACACGATTACGAAGTGCATGGGTTAGTATTTCCCAGGAACTATGTACTTAATTTTACAAGGCATAGATACCCTTCAAACGAAATATTGAATACTTACTGCATACAATTCATCTCTTACGCTCTTTAAATACAGTTTCCCTTAATTGTTTTCCTTTAGCTTACCTCATTTTTTACACGATTACGAAATGCATGGGTTACTGTTTTCCAGAAACTTTGTATTTAATTTTTCAAAGCTTAGACGGTTTTGCCAAGATTCCGTCTAAGGGATATATTCAATGCTTACTATATACAATTCGTCTCTTGTTTTATAATTTTTTCTTTTCTACGTATTCTACATAAGATTTACACACACCCTTAACATGTCGAATAACTTCACGCTATGATCATTTCATATCTTAGTTTCCACTCTATTTTTCCCTTTGTTATAAATATCACATCTCGTTTTAGAGGATTTCAGTTTAGAACATCTTTCATCCAAAAAATAAATCTACCATGTAAACGAAGGCGTTTATGTATTCGTTTGTCTATGATAAAAGCAATCGCAAAAACACATCTGGAAATCGCTATACAAAGCATTAGATTTTCCAATTTGACATCTAAGTGTAGTTTGGCTTAAGCATAAGCTTCTCTGCTTCTGCAACTGCAGACCGTATAGTGTTGATGACTAAACTTATCTTTAATATTAATACCTATTGTTCATCCCACGCTTACATTTGTAAAGGCTTTCTTTCATTATCGTTATTATAAAGAATTTCACTCATGCATCACAAATATAAAAATTCATTAAAAATTTTAATAAAAATTCGTTCCATCATTCAATATAAGGTTTCTAAGAAAAAAATAAAAAAAAAAGGAAATTTATACAAATGCAACAATAGCTGCAATAGTACAAGCAGATATCATCCTTCAATCTATTCAACTCATGCATACGTACAACACAAAGATTTTCAAATGATAATTTGCCCCGAAAAAATTACGACTTTACACACAATTATTACTAAAAAAAAGAAAAAAAATATTTTATTATCTGTCCTGCTCAGACTTGCCGGATGGATGATCCCGTCATATGTGCTATGCCCATATGCCTGCGGCGCAAAACTTTCGTACATGCAAGCATTTGAAAAACGTAACTGACAATCAATCAATAGGCATTTAACGCTGGTCGCTGGTTGGACAAAAACAGATTGTGTGGAAGATTGACTGACAGTTTTGACAAATTATTAAAAATTAAATATGAAAAAAAAAAAAGTATAAAGAAACATAAATATTTTATAAGAAATAATCTTCAAAGAGATTACAAGGGTTCCCTTAACGGATGTTTCGTAAAATTACACAACCATTTCATTATATCACAAATGTAATGTAAATAGAATCAGTTAGTACGGATGTTTGTGTTAATAAACCAACAGGAAAACCATATTTGCTGTCACCCTTTCACAATAAGCTTGACCGTGAGCACGTAAGTCGTCCAATCGTTGTTGAAATGCTGCGAAAATTCACTTTTTCTTTTTATACGCATCAGCGAAGAGTGGGAGTACATTCACTTTGTCAAAACACCTCATTGATCACATAAAATATATTCATTCTTGGCATGTCTGTCCGTCCGTTCACTTGTATGTGTATATACATGTGACAAACGTTGTGTTGGCCTTTAAACTGAGAAAACCGACTTCAACGTCACCCTAACATTGGACGCTGTCGCATGCAAGTTGGTATTGAAAATAAGCCAAATGGATCAGAAGACATAGCTGCGGTGCGACCTAAAGTAACGAGAACATCTATTTTCAAAAGCACAAAATGTTGTGTTTTTTCTTATTACTCAGCAGCTACAACAAGTACAACAAAATAGTTGCAACAATAAAACTTTGAACAAATATTCTACAGGGGATCCTACCATACTGATTGAAAAATGAAGGAAATGGTCTCGGTCTCCCAATACCGCAGAATTTCCCCTTATATTTTTTGAGTTTTTGTCAAGTGAAGGCAGTGGACATGAAAGATATCACCAAAGCCGGATATGATTTCTTCGCTCCCTTAAACTATCAAAATCCTAACAAAAGAAATCGAGACCTCTGTAGTTAATTTTGAAAAGGGACCGACTTGAGAACTCAAAACAAGAAAATGTTAAAAAATGGTTGTCAGAATAACTAACTTTAAAAAGTACTCAGTCACAACTGCTTTTGGTCGGTCTATTAGACCGTGCGCAAAACGCACGAAGATTTAAGAGCTTTCATTGTATTGATTTGAGATGGACCCACCTTTTATTATACTTTCTACTATCAATACAGAATCATCGGAATCAATCTGAGCTTGTCTGTCCATCTGATGTTTGCCCATATATTTTTGTGTGCAGATCGCAATTTTTAAAATGTTTTAAGACTTTGCGCAAAACCCACGAAGATTTGAGATAGGTCCACATTTCATTATATTGATTTGAGATAGACCCACCTTTTATTATACTTTTTGTTATCAATTCAGAATCATCGGAATCAATCTAAGCTTGTCCGTCAGATCAGAATTTTTAAAATGTTTTGGTGAAATTCGGCCGAAGAACGAGCGCTATTGAGAATGCTTCGGATCCGTCAATTTTTTCGACCAGTTTCTATATAAAGCGGTTTTTTAAAAAGCCCTTATATGGAAGAAAATTACAATTTTCACAATTTCACCATAGAACTCGCTGAGTACTACAACTTCGACATTCTGAACTGGCTGGAAAAATCTGATTCGGCTGTGGCAATTTTTTGAAGCCCCCTGTCATATAACCTTTGCTATGAGAATTAAATCTTTATATGGCAAGGAAAAAAAATTTGTTCACAATGGTAAATTAACAAAGAAGTCAATCTTACCGAACTTGTACCACATAGATCTATTTGTTGGATACCACCGCAGGAAATTTAAAGCCTTATGTACCAGAAAGGCCTACTTGTGAACTTTTTATGATGAAAATTTGTTCATAATAGTAATTGGACACAAAAATTAAACAAATCAAATTTGAAGCATATAGGTCTATTTCTTGGACCCTAACCCATATAAGACCTCTCGTGAATAGTAAGCCCTTCTAGAAAAGGTTTCATTTTTAATATTTTATAATGAAAATTGGTTCATAGTAGCAAAGAAATGAACCGTTGGGTATTGGGATGTGCCTTTTGGATCCTAGCATATATAGGGATTATCATCAAAAGCACGCCTTTATATGGAGGGAAAGTCTCTTCTCTACTTTTTTACGATGAAAACCGAAAAGTAAGAAACGGAATCTTTTAAGGAAAAAAAATTAAGTTTGTTAAACATGGATCACGTCATGTGAGATTTTGCGCGCCCTCCAATATTCAGACGTTTAAGGAAAGCATTCCTTTGCATGAACTTTATGTGTCATTTTTGTTGTATTATCACTAAAACGTGCGAATGACTGTACTAGGCGAAGTGGTGTAGGGTATCTGATGATGTGCCTAACCTCACTATAATGTTCCTGTTTTGTTTTTTTTTTTTTTTGCTTAGCCCTATTGTTATGGCTTTTATGGTCCAAATATATAAACAAATGCGCATAATGCGCATTTACACAATTAATTATATTAAATATTTAATATATATTGTTACTATATTAGTTATTATAATAGTTTTTCGTTGCCATTCTCGTTTTTTGAATACTGATGATTTTCTACAAATATAATAAAAAATTAAAAAAAAACAAATATTGAATTCATTTATTTACGTAAATCTAAACCATATGACGATAAAGGCGACAAATTAAATAAATTCTAGTGACAATAAAGTAAAAATATAGTAATAATAACAATAATAATAATAATAATAATAAAGAAATTAATCAGTAAAACTATGCATAAAAAGAAAATTAATCGATATTATTCATCAATTTATCAAACGTAGTCATCGATTGAATGCATCTTTTTTTTATATATATAAGTATCGAGAGAAAGAAAATTAAAACAACGTGATTGGAATTCATATTTGAAAATGAATGAAATGATAATAATTATAAAACAGTTGAATATTTATTAGAATATTATTTGTTTAAAAAAATTGATGTTTATACCTTCAACAGCAAAAAAAAAAAAAAAAAAAATGAAAAAAAATATAAATAAAAGATTTTCTTATAATACAAAAATACAGTGTTTCTATAAAGCAACTCTGCCTTGTCACCCTGCATTCCTATCTACAAATTTCTTATTCTTATTTGTCGGACAAATTTTTGTAGTAAATTTACCATAAGCCAATAGTACCCGTCATTGGTCTTTTTCGAGTTTAATGAAAAAATATCAGTACAAAGCTGGGGCTTCTAATCATAGAAGACAAGTCATAAGTCTACAAAAATTCCTGGAAAAGTAGAAATAAAAAAATGTTCTTTGCGAGACTCAAAATTATTAGATTTCGCGAAGTGAACTTATTCTCGATTTTGTTAACTCGAGGAATTATAATGGAAAGGCAAAAGGAATTTCAAATCGAAATCTCAGCTATACATAGGAAGACTTAAAAGCAAGTAAAAACACTATAGTGGGCCACGGCGCTCCATTAAATACTCTACACCACATTGCAGTTACCATATAACGTGTCAAAAGAAGTCGTTATATGCGAAGTGATTGGAAAAATGGTCTGATCCGAACCATTTTTAGAAGCGTTCGTCCTTGTCCCAAAACACATCAGTGTACCGTGGAATTTTATCGAAATATCTCAAAAATTGTGAAGTGTCGGTTGAAGACAAGAATACAAGACCGACAGACGAACAGACAAAGATGCCTAGATCAATTCTAAAAGTAATTCTCGGTACAATAAAAGTTAAGTCTACCATAAGTCCTTCTGAACTTATCTTACTTCAGCTTATGTATACATCTGCACAAACTTAACATACCCATGTGCATACAGTTGCGATGTGTTGGTTGAACACAAGGAAATACGACAAACAGACAGACAAGTCTAAATCGATTCACAAACTGATCCTGAATCGTTGGATATAATACAATGTGGGTCTACCTGAAGTCCTTCTGGATGTTTCCTAGATCCACACCAATTTAATAAATTTAAACACTCTTGTACCACAAGTAGTGTAAAAATCCTATCTGTAGTTCTTTTTTAATATGACCAGTCACTCAAGGAATGTTCCGTAAAAGTATAAAACGGTAACAATCAGGATGAAATGCGGAACGAAGAGCTAGGGATAGGTTATGGTCGTTGTCTATTCGGTGCGTGCCCAATAGATAGACATTGTTCCTTTACCGACTGAGCACTCTCTATAACAATTGTAACTACAAGCATATGTATGATATTAAGAGGAATAGATTTATTACATGCTTTCTAAGTGAATCCAAAAGGAAATAGCGACTTACTAAAGCTCTCTTATTAACAAATCGAATAAATAGATATAGAAATGTGAGCTGCGAGATTGGAGTCAACCAGCAACAGCTTAAGCTAACCCTTGGCGGAATTAATTTCAAAGAAACCATTGTCGGGTGAATTAAAGGACCGTAGAAATATTTAACTGTCACATAGCCTGAGCTCGCAACGTCGTAGTTTTAAAGTTCGCACGTCTTTGTGTTCATAGAGGAACAAGAGAAACATATTATTGATAAGATACCCTCACCGTCCAACATATTCCGTAATAAGGTGGAGAACACTATACTCCCATAAAGAGGAAAGCGGTTAAGGTCTATATCGCTCATATTTTCTCCTTTAAAGTACTTCTTTTCTGTACTCCTTTTTTTTCCGAGTAGAGTTTACTCTTAAAGTCAAGAAGTGTGAAGTTTTCAGTCATCCCTAAAGGTGACTAGAAAGAACTTTTTTGTTGGAAAAACTGTCCAACTTCCGTTTAATATTCTTTCTACGCCCAAAAGAGTCTTTCTGCTTTCCTTCTGAGTAGTGCTCGTTCTACGCCGTTCTATACCCAAAAAAAAAAAAAAAAAAATTCCTTTTTTCTTTACTATTTATCCAATAAGCCGCATCATATACTTAAACGGAAGACCACACACTTATATATATTGAATAAAATAAGGTCGGACTTTTTCAATAGAAAAATTTCTCTTCATAACGTCTTCGGCAGAATTTAAAAAAAATAAAAATACACAAACAAATTTCTTCCGGCTGTGATATGAAAGCAATTACTTACGGATCCAGTGGATCCGTTCAGCTGTGGATAATCTTTACTTAAATCATAAGCATATATTTATTGCAAAAATTTAAGCCTTCACTTTTTTCAGGCTTAAGAGCATCGTTACATAACATTAGCAGAAGAAAAACATTAAGCCGATCACCTTAGGTCTTCTCGATGCTTTCGATAATAGCATTGCATCATGTCAATAAGGGACGGGGGGTGTAAAGGGAAAGAGAGGTAGAAGAAGTGAACTAAAAGCCTTAAGGTAGTATTTACGCTACCAGCGTTACATTGTCCTAGCAAAGGGGTAAAAACTTTATATCAATTTTGTTAAGGGGTAGAAAGAAGACTTAATTCGAAAATTTTCTTCACAAAAAAAAAAAAAGAAAAATAATTAGATTTTAAATCCATATCCAGAATAAATAAAACAATTTAAACTAGTTTTGAATTACGGTGAAGATTAACTTCCCCACACACGCATTTGTTGTTGTTGTTCCGTCGTCGTTGTATAAAACGAAATGAAATTAAATTCAAACAGATGTCCTTTCGAAATAAAAAAAAATTAAGAAAAAAAATAAATAAATAAATAAATGAAAACGAAAAACCAATATTTATATGTGTGTATAACAAAAAAAAAAAAAAAAAAAAAGAATTGCAATAAACAATTTGGATAACCAAGCAAGCGGCTTTAAATAGACTTAGCACTCAAGTAATTCAATAACTAGTTTTATATTTCCTGTGCGCGCGAAACGAACGAACGAACGAACGAAAGGAGAAAAGTTAAAAGGGTTGATATATTGTCTGTAGCTTGATTTACTTTGTTTTTGCTTAAATAATAAATTTATAACATTTGTTTAAAATTCATATAAATTTTATTTTTAACTAATGATAGATTTTTTTTACGTTAGACTGACACAACAGTTAAAGTAACGCCTTCATGCAAACGCATATCAGTGATTATGAGTGTGTAAAAGTGTTTACACTTATACGTATACAAAATATGGTAGACACGAATCTCTTATTATATTTTACACAATCTGGCTAAAGAAATCTTAACTGCGTTTTTTTCTGCTTTTTTTTTTTTTTTTTTGTTTTTTTGTTTTCTTTACCTTCCTGTATTTTTAGTAAATTTTGTCTGCATACAATTGTGTGACGCATTTGTCTTCGATCTTATTGTAGGTTTTAACATTTTCTTTTTGTCTTATTTCGCAGTCTCCCTCTCTCTCTCTGTCGTTTAAACTCCGTTCAAATTTTGCATTAAATATTGAACATTCTTGGGTGTGCTTGTTACGTATTGTATAGAGTGTTGTATAGAGTGGTGTTAAGAAACTCGTTGAATTTATTTTGTTAACATGCGAAACAAAAAAAATTCTCAGACATCTTTCTCACCTTTTATTGAATATTGTGTTTTTATACTAAACGTTAGAAAAAAGAGCATATTAGTTATGTCATTACGTAAGTAACAGTGGAACATTGTTAACCATTAAGCAGCCTACACCACTTTGCTTAATACAGTCGTTAATACAGTTATTACATGTCGAGTGGCCGGAGAATTGGCCCGATTTGAATCGTTTTCAATAGCGGTTGTCCTTGGCCCAAAACACGTCAATTATGAAGTGTATGATGAAAACAAAATAAAAGGCGGCAGAGACCAACAAACCGACGGGCGGACAAATATGCTCAGAAAGAATGGTAATAAGGTGGGTCTACCTTAAGTTCTTCTGGATTTATCTTATTGTATATGCAACCACCCAAACGTAACACATAATTGCGATCTGTTGCGATTAAACACCAGAAAGCAGGACAAATGGACAGACTAATAAATTTAAATCGATTGGCAAAGTAATTCTGAATTGATCGGTATAATAAAAAGTGAGTCTATCCGAAGTCCCTCTGGCTGTTACATATATCTGCACCAACTTAATATATCCTTGTGCCAGAGGTGGTGTAGTATGTAAAAATGGGAAAAAATTATAAATGATTTACTTTCTGATTAGAGTACGATTCCTAATCCGTTTGTACATGTCCGCTTAATTACATAAGAAAAATCACGCAGGGCCCCATAAGTAAATAAAATTCTGGACCAGTTACCTCGAGCCATGTTGATACTTAGAAACAACATAAAAGATCTCTTAAATGTATATACTTTTGCTTAGCGTGCAATCACGAGTTAACCGAGCCATGTTCGTTTTGATGTTCATCCTTCTTTATACACCGTAGAACGCACAAAAGGTTTATGATACAAATATATAATATATATGCACATATATATTTTTTTCATTAGTATGAGATTTTGAGTCGATATTACTATAGCGCCCCTCTAACCAATTGTAAAGTTTCAAGCTGGTCGATCATTTCACGTATCCAGGAAACGTATAAAAGATCCCATAGTATACACAGTTTCTTGCACAGCTTTAATTTCAGAGACAAACTACGCTTGTCTGTCCAGTCTTTGATAGGAAAATGTCCATATATCCTTAGTTGATAGTCACAACTTAACATTGAAAGTTGACCCGCACCACCTAATAAAGAAATCGAAGAAAATTTCTCTCAAAATCGAAATCCTAATATTTTGTACATCTACACAAATATTCATGAACAAGTTCAATAGTTAAATATTCTTAGTCCGCCTATTTAGCAACATTGGCACATTTAGGAAAATAGTTTGCGATCGTTACAACACATCACATGACACATGACTTATTGATGAAACCATGCGATATTTAGATAGTACCAGCCTTCAAACGAAATGTGCCAAAATTTCATAACATTCTGACCGTTAGTTTACAAGTTACAGTTGTTTTCGTGGTGCTACTTTTGTTTTTGTAAAAAACACAATAGAAATCTGGATTTCGCGGATAGCGTATCTAACACTCATATAGATTCGTCAATAATCATTCTATGAAGTCAGTGAATGATGTTTTTTTAAGATAGCGAGACAGAGAGACAGAGACAGAGAGAAAGAGAGCGAGACAGAGAGAGAGAGAGAGAGAGAGTATCGAAAATTTACCAAAACTCTTTGTTAAGGTACTCGCAAGGACTAGCTATCATCATTATGTAGTTGTAAATTCTAAGGGTTTTCCGGGTTATTATTATTCCTTCCGTCATTATCTGTCAGATATTATGAAAGTCGAGTTCGAAAGCTAACAAAACTGCGCATATAAGTTTTATAAGCTCTTAGTCTTGTAGATTTAAGATTGATAAGGTCTTAGGCAAGATTTTTGCAGAATGCAGCAAACGTCAATTTCAAATTAGATCCGAGCTGTCGTGTTCTCTACACTTTTTGACCTATTTGTCAACAGGTCATTAACATTCTGACATACGGTGGACAAATCCATATAATTCGATTTCATTTTAAAGATATTATAAGAAGTGATACTAAGATGAATGGACTGGACTAGGTATCTTTCCTGTTTACATTCTGTGCTGTTATACGTGGTGGAAAAACTATTTCTCGCCTCGAAAAGCAAACGTCGCTTTTCTTCTGAAGCTCGGGCCTTTTTCCTGTTAAGAAATCTAAGCGAACCAACTTGACATACTAATCGCTCCCCTCTCGTCCTCACCTTTTTTTTTGGGACGGCTGCGTGACGTCTTGTGTGATGAGTACACAAAATTCCTCTCAACGCGAATATGCTGTTTTTCAATTGACTTCTTTAATTAACACTCAGAGATGTACTGTAACGCTATCATCTTATTTGTAAATTATAGAGAGACCCAACATATGTATCTTCATGTCAACGCTAGATCTCAATTCAAGCTAAATATCTTTATTACCATATTCCTCTTCTTCAAATGACGAAAGCAAAGTCCACTGAACAAAAGTAGAAAAACAGGGTTAAGGTCATTTGATTTTATTTAAAGGAACTAAAATGAAATGAATTCATCAGTTGAGTTTGAATTTGAATTTGAATGCCTTTGGAAAAATGCAAAATTTTCGATAAATTTGAAAGTCAATAGAAATTTCTCTTAAAATAGAACGCAAAGTAAACAAAAACAAAAAAAAAAAAGTGATTAGAATCAACTTATTTTCCATTTTTATTTTATATTAAGACGTAATGCATGAAATGGTTAAAAAGCTGGCACATCTCTCATCCATATATCAATCAATGAACGCTGAGTTGAATCTTTCCACTTAAACGCAAGCGTATTTGCAAACATCTCCATAATTGTAAACAAATAGAAGACATAAGACTTTTGAAGGTCCCTCCTCTTATTTACTGCTGGGTGGTTGATTTTTAAAGACACAACATTAACTGTATGCTGCCCTTCCTCTCCCAATCTCGCTCACACTCTCTCTTATTTGTTCATTTATTTGCTTTTTTTTTTTTTTCATACCAAAAATAAATAAAGCGATAGCTTCGATTTGTCAAATGGTACTTGTTATGCTACTGGTGCGAATAATGCCCGGAATTGATTTAAGCATAGTTGAGTGAAAACTTGTCCGTCTGTCTATCCATTCAATTCATGCTTTTTATACTAATATTTTGTTGTTTTTGTTTCTGTTTGGTTTCAAGTGAATAGCCTTCAAAATTAGCTAAAGTTACAACACCATGGACTTGCCTCCACTTGGTGAAAATTAGAAAACACACACGCATATTATGGATCCTACCAAAGAAAAGTAGCTTTAATGAGTATTGTTAATCGAATGGGTTTAATTACCTATTTTACCCCTGTTGTTTGCTTTTAGAAACCATTGCTAGAATCTAAAAAGTTATCTCAAATGTCGAATGAGTTTTGAATTCTTTTTCGTATTCTTTTCTAAGACCAAGTTCGCAAATTTATGCTTCGCGAATTAGAACATGGAAATCTATTTGTTAAAATATCTTATATGGCAATTACTTAACTGTAACAGAATACAAATAAATTTGATATTTAGTGCACAACATAAATATACCGATAATGCATTCAAACACAACCACACACTGACTAATAATGTGCACGTGTTTGTAATACCCAAGAAAGTTGAAAATAGACCCATCTTTTATTATATCAATCAATTGTATGTCCGGCTGTCCGTCCATCTATTTTGTATTCAACCTAAAGCTCGCAATTATTGGTATATTTCAATAAAATTTGATGCATCGACGTGTTTTGTTCCAAGGCTACTGAAAATGATTCGGGTCGGACGATTTTTTTTGCCACTCCCCCCACATAAAGCTTTATTTTAAAAAGTCGCAATATGAATAATTGTTTTAAGCAAAGTGGTGTAGGGTATTAACTGATGAATCGTGTCCCACTATAGTGTTTTTACTTGTTTTGTTTATTATTATTATTATTATTTTTTTCTCTTTTGCTTTTACTCTGTCAATCGGTTTTTTTTTTAACGAAATTTTAACATGATTTTCATTTTAATTGTATAAAATGTACTCTGTGTGACTGATTTGAACATTTAGATCATAAATCAAATTACGCTTATTCCAATAAGCATATATATATATATATATATATGTATACATATATATATATATATATATATGTATATATGTATATATTTATAAAAGAATTTTAATCTCTTTGCATGAACATAAATATGAATATTTCTTAAAATGCTTATAAATACTTAAAAATGTTTTCAGGTATGTATACATATACGTATTGCATACGTGAAATCATTATCCATACATACATACATACAATGATCCTTTCTTCTACCTCTTCAATGGCTCTCGATTATAATCTTAAATCATTAGCTTTTAGTATTAAGTTTTTAGTAACAATCTTAGGATTAAATATATATGTCCTTGGATGTGTATATATGTTTTGATTACAATCAATCTACCTTTTTATATGAACGAATGGATGTTGACTTGTATGTAAGCTTATACGCTGAGCATTTAAGTGGCTTTAATATCCAATTTTTGTGTTCATCGCTTTTTAACACACCTTTAAATATTTTTTTTTTTTCTTAATTTTTTTCTCATTCTTTTAATTTTTTGGAATTTAGTCTTTTTGTCTTTTGATCTTTATTTCAACTTTTTTCTTTTTTTTTATGTTGATTTGGGTTAAACTTAACTTTAAACGCATTTCTTATACCGCATGCATACATATACATATATATGTATATATATATATGTATGCCACACATATACATATACAAAGGAGATGAAACGAAAATATTGCCATCATTTCTAAATAGTTAAGTTTTATAAATTAATCTTCCATATCATCAAAGGCTTTTTGTATCGTAGTATTAGTTTTTCTTAATACATTCTCAAGGTTGTTTGCCGTTGTGGCGATATGGTCACAGATTAAATCTTTTTTGTTTTCTAATAATAATTTATTAATGACTTTTAAATGAATTTGCAACAAAAAATTTTTTATTAAAATAGGGTTTTCTTCGAAGAAAATCCTAAACTATATCTTACGATACAATATTAAATCGTTCAGAAAGTTCGAAGACAATTAATTCGCTAAAATCTATCTATTCTTCGGAATAAAGATTTCTTAAGCTTAATATATATATACATATATATAGAATAATACCTTTACCTTTTCGTTTTATGAGAAAGCTTGCTTACGCTTGAGGAATTCCTTGAAATTTGGCAACCAAGTCGAGCGTGTGCGATGTTCATTGGTGATGCCATAATAATTAATAATGTAACTTTTCAACTTTGTTGTTGCCTACAATATCTCTTTTAACTGATACTTTCTCCTGATGATAAACGTACTTTTTCGCTAATCAGATTGGTTTTTTTTTGTCTATTTTTTTTTTAATATTTATACGCAATCGATATTCAAAAGACTTAAGCAATACTATCATGTTAGTGTTTTAGCCGGTTTTTTTTTTGTCTTTTAAATAATCGACATACAGGGGATGTTCCCTGTTCGTGTAACACCGTAATGATCAGAAAGAAGTCAGGAAGGAGTTAACGAAGAATGTAGCCGCAGCCTAGTTACTGTCTCCAATTGGTAAAGGCATAACCCTTACCCAACCCTACGACTAAAGGAAACTCTACCGCGCTTCAGATTTTATTATGCGAACATTAACTAACTACTAGGGTATTCATGCCTTTATCCTTAATCGGACGATCGGAATGATTTGGACTTACGACTTAATTTTTTTCCAAAAAACTTTTTTTTACTTTATAAGAACAGATGACATTAAAAATAATTTTTTTTCTAAATTTTTATAATTTTGTTTTCCTAACAAATCTTATCACGATGAGCCCCACAGGCTCATAATTAAAAAGAAATATTATCTTTTGGACGGGATACGGTTTGGAGTGTGTATGCGTTTATTTATCCAGAAAAGCTATATATAAACATAAAATTTTATATACAAGCCACATACTTTTTAATGATCATTAACAAAACACGTGATTCAATGAGAGCTAAAGATAATTGATTTGTAAAATTCCTTTTATTTCTCTTACTCTTCACAATTTAGAATTTTCTTTTACCGATTTAAATAAGATATCTATGAGGTCAGCTGCACCAAACGTAGTTACAACGCGATGTTTTTAAACCAAATCTTCGACAAAAAAAAATCATTCCGTATTGCCTCTACGAGCACGGCAAACAAAATTCTATTTTCCATCAAATCCATCAAAAACATCCTCCCCCAGTTCATACCAAATTCAAATAAATCTTACCGTCCAACTTTTTAACGTCTCAAAGCTAAGAACTACAATATTTCAATGATCGATTTGTGTCTTATCCACTCAATGCATAATGTTGCCAATTGTCTACATTCAAGTTTCATTTCCACTTTAATTTCAAAAAAAACTTGAAACACCATTAACGACAATATGCATTCAACGATTAAGGAAGAACCAGTACAAATACTACTACATAAATAAATATGAGGTTTAAAACATACGATGTTGATCTTTATCGCTGTGCATTTAGGAGTTACATTACATATAAAGGGCGTTCCCAGCAACCATACAATTCCGACGCTGTTATTCCGTTCGTAGAGTTTTTGAATTTCACAAGGAAATGTGAGCAGATCAGCTGATATCAGCCAGAACTTGCAAAATGCTGTAATAGCAATAAGAGTCCTCGATGCCAAGAGTTCACGCTTATGAAATGAAGGTTTCGTGGTTTCTGTGATCAAAAAACACTAGAGTACTTGTTGAACCTGGCTTCCGCGCGGGGTTTTCTTGACTTGTTTGCCTAAGACAAACATCTGCGAATATTTGTAACATGGCATCTGTGGGAGTACATCTTGAACTGGTTTTAAGCTTATGTTTGGAGGATTACGAGCCTCTTACACTGAAAAGCAACGACTGGGATCAATGAAAAACCATAGACTCTAACTTGAAGAGTCAGACTTTCGCCGAAACAGATGCCGTTGGCCTCTGCGCCCGAAATTTATGTTAACGAGTGCCATAACATCTTCAATGGGCTTCAAGTATATCGAAGGGCTGCTGGCTGCTTGCACTGAAAAGCAAGGACTGAGATCAATAGAAAGTTTTAGGAGATAACTGGAAAAAAGGCTTGGATCGAGTGAGAGACTGTTGGTTTTTGCGTCTTAAATGTTTCATAGGCGTGATCGGTTATAACATCTGAACCCGGACGTTTAGAAGAAACAATGCAATGGTTGTAATAGGGCAGAAACAGAAATTCGTTTAAGCCGCTCCTTATCTTGGCTTCCCTTACATTTATGAGTATTATCAGGTACGCCCGTCTTGCCAAATGCGTAGTGGGTTGAAAAAGCTACCCTGGACTTCGAGTTGCCTTTGCCACTTCAAATGATGAATTCGATGGATCTATGAAAATAAGAAAGACTAGCACAGTCTTGTAAACGGAATGAAAGCATGCAAACTCGCTTGCAGAATAGTTCCTTAAATATTTATATAAATCATTTTTAACACATTTATATACACACACATACATACATACAGTTCTTAAATTTCTGAATTAGGTCAAATAAATACTCGAATAATTGTATTGATTTTTTCTTCTACACACCGTTAAGTTTATTCTTTTATTTTTTTTTTTTTTTTTTTAGTTTATTAGTTTAACTATTTAATTTAAATTCTTAGTTTTTTTCTTTTTTTTTGTTTTTTTAGTTTTTTTTTTTTA
>CCAG010002061.1:0-21211 GCA_001077435.1 Glossina morsitans morsitans
GAGGGGCTTTTACGTACGAACAATTTACTGATGAGTGTTGCGAGCGGGCAACACTCAAGAGTACTATAGTGCAAATAGGCAATTATGGCTGCATGCCACATCATGTTAGTGAATGATGTGACAATTTCTTGCATTTTGGTTTTAATATTTCTTATAACAAAGGATGAATTTTTTTGCTTCTAACGAGAGATACGTCAAATGTGTAACAAACCAATGGCTTAGATACGCTCACGTGATCGTCGCATAGTATCGCTAGAAATAAAGCATTTACAGCTGGTCTTCGATTTCGTAAAATAAAATCTACTCATTCCAGTGGTAGAGGCTGGTATAAGTGCCAAGTTGGGTACTGAATCAAAACTAAGTCATAAAAACGTATCTAAAACTAATGTTTTGGAAGAAGTGAAAGACAAGTGTTCCTTTATTGTGTTAACCCCATTATTATTTAATTTATTCGTTTATTGGTATTTAACACATTGACTGCTGCCTGAATGATTAGTATTTTGAAAAATTATTAACTAAGTGAATAAATAATAAAAGATTTTAAAGTAAGGAATTAGTGATAACAATAAACACAAACATTGACATGACTTTTGAGGGAAGAGAAAGCGGAACCAAAAGATGTTAATGTTAGTTATATTTCCGGGTATGTACAGTACACTATCTGTATGTGTGCGTGTTACTAACAAATTAGTCTTTAGCTTTGCCTGTTTACACAATATCATCGTTATGCTCTTAACAATCTAGTTATTTTTAATTCCTATTAATTTATATTTCCAAGAAAGTGCCAAAGGAGACGTCCCTAAGTGCATTCCAATTCTTACAGTCTATAAAATCATTTGTATGTTTTGATTGATTTGATTGTTACACATTTGGTTGACTTAATTGCTTTCGTTTATGACTCGCTGTAACTATCAAGCCACTTACATGCAGGCACTGCGTTGCCTATTACATAGTAAAAAAGTAAATGTTCCAAGCAATGATATTAAGAAACTTTTCTTTCTATTTATCGTGAAACAGATTTAAAGTTTTTTTTTTTTGTATACTTAACCCTGGAACTGCCGACTTTTTGGACATGCCTCACTCTTCGGAAAAGGCTCATTTTGATCCCCTGTTTTGGGCGAATTATCACAACTGCGAAAATAAACTTAGGAAGTAGAAAGTTAGCTAAAAAGTCTCTTGCTCGATTAAAAATCCAGAGATGGGAGGTATATGTCATACACCCACGGTCTTAATAGATTGCATGCTGAGGCAACGCCTAACGCCATTGACAGTTCTTTCATACTTTCGTGCATAAATTGCGATACCATGAAAATATTTCAGAACGTCGGCTAGGCAAATATTCATCAGAATGACCTGCAAGGTCCAGTCAAAAGCGGTCCGACTCGGTTAATTAATATGATCATAGATATTAATAAATTTTAGTTTAAATTTATTTCCATCTTATTTCCAATTTATAAAAATTAATTAAAAATAAATTACAAGTAAAATTTGAATCGCAATTGTGGACGTATTTGGCAGCTGATCTAGACCATTTTTACATGGAACAGCTAATTCTAGCAAACATTTGCATTCTTTTGCTCTTTCGAGGCTATCTTTTTTCCTGTTCTGTAGGCGTGCTTATAAACCATTTTTTAGTCTAGAATTCTTCGTTGACCAAGGCATCGTTCTCCCAAATTTTCTGTACCCATCTTAATTTTTGCGATGGCAGCGATTCACTTTTCGTAGAAACGTGTACCTCGAACACTAGACTTGTTCTAAACGGCCGGATTTTAGGTACTCAAGGGCCTTTTCGTGCAAATAAAAAACAACACATGTCTTATAACCATCTTTTTTGAGGATCGAAAATTAAAATAAAATTCTAACAATAATGTTAAAGACTTCAAGTGTAACGATTGCGATTTTTGTAGGCAAAAAACTTACCGTAAAATTATTCCTTTGCCTTTGCTAATGAAAATGTTTCCGCCCTTACCCTTCTATACTTGATTCTTTGAAGTTAAGTTACGAAGTTTTTTTTTGTACTTATGTGTTTACAAATCGTTAAAATACTTCATTGAAATTCGGATTTACTCGAACGGCGAATTGTCTAGATTCCTTTTGTTGGCGTTATAATTAAATGTTCCGAGAAAAAATTCGAACTTACTTCGTACAACTCCCGTGCCGTTGTGATGTAGGTGGAACAAGAAGAAGAGTTTCATCTGTATCTCAAAAAACCGGCAATGGTCCAAATTTATTAACCAATTTCAGACTTTTGATGTTCCAAAAGCGTACTAAACGAATGTTGAAAATTTGGACGAAGTGGGGGTTTTTTTCATCTATCAAGCAAAAATTATTTTTCATTTTGAGAGAATTTTTGAAAAAAATATAAAAGTTTTGTTTTTTCATCGTAGTACACGTGAACAGTAAAATAGAAAGAAGTGAATGCCTGAAAAAATCAATGACGTTTTAAAGTTCACCTTCCGCATAGTTTACGTTGAATTGGCTTGAACCAATTTCGCCTGAAGCAACCAGAAATGCATGAAATCTCCGTCAGCCCAATATACAACAAATGCATGTATATATATACATATATATTCAACAGTGCGTGCTAAGGCATGTTCAATTGAATTTATAATTGCGAATAAACAGTGAAAGCAGGTTTCTTTAAGTCTTACTAATAATTGAAATCAAAAAGACATCTCTATCTTAACATTGTTATAAAATTTTTCGAAAATCGGAAACTAGCGTACGCCTGTCATAATCACCTTTCATAATATTACTTAAATACTTACTGTTAAGGATATCCTCTTAAGGATATTGGAGGTATGAATAAATTCGGTCCGTTTTTTGGGATTTTTTGAAGTAACATGAATGAATAGATTAATCAAAGTATTGTGCGCCGCTGCCCGCTTTTTTTTCTCGGCTCTCTCAGTACTTGCGTGTCGTCATAGGTATCGCAGCAGATCTCGAGCAAAGTCATCTATTGAAACCCATATTGATAGGAAAGGGTGATGTCTGCTGATAAACAAAGAAGGAATACGATATTCCAGGTTAGGTGTATATTTTCTGCGCGAAGTTTGCTGCATGGAAAGAATTCCTTCATGCTGAAAACTCACAATATCACGACTTTTGGCCTAACACGTCCATTTTATTCAAACAAATACAACTCGCCAAGCTGAATTAATTACGAAAAGTATGAGGAGCTATTATCGCTCTCAGGATATACTCTTAACCATTTATGGGTGGCAGATGGCCTGACAATGCAAAATTTCATAGGATGTTTGTCAAAGAAATCGAGTAGTCATCTTAGAAAACAATTAGTTCTCTAGCTTTAGAGCGTTTCAGTTAGCTAATCGCCTATATTTTTCTGAGGGCTTCTGATCTTCTAGGATTTCTTAAATTACAGAATAATGACGACTATTAACCAATTCTCCTGATTATCCTGGAACATCGATGAGATCGCCCGCTGCTCACTTTAGAACTAACACAACAGGCCTTTCGTCAGATAGTGCCTGAGTATTACAAACGATTTTAATAGCATCGAAATTATATTTCTGTGTCATTTGCTTCTATCAATTTGATATTTGCGAGATCCAGTGGGCAGGCACCACTCCACGTGGCCGCTAAATTTTGAATGAATTCGTGCTGGCGTCCTTGTGTCAGTATAATCGTATTACGACTATTCTTTTCGAAGCTGTTGCGAGCAATCTTGAGCGTGTCAACAATTGGAAACAAACCTCATTCGATTCAGTTTTTAGGTTAGAGAATTTGGGGGAAAATGCTGATATATATGTCAATAATACTTCCATTTAACCAGTTTTGGTATTAAATTTGTATTGAGAACTGAAATGCTAGCATCACTTTCTCGATTGTTTTCATTTCATTGGATAGACAATGAAGATTGTTTGGACGTAAGTGCATCCTTGCTTCCATTGTTCTTCCACGTTCTATTATTACGTGCCAAGTATTTTGTTAGAAAAGGAAATTAAAATATACACTTAAACAGTATAAAGTGAAAAGTGCAAACGTCAAAACAATGAAAGCAATCGGTAACTAAGAATAAACAAAAGAGAGAAAATACTTTGCAATTAAAGCAAATAATTGCTCCAAGAAAAATGTAAAAAGATATTATTGGAATGTTTTGTGGAAAGTAGTGCGAAAAAACTTGGAACAAAAGATTACAATATTGAACGAGAAAGAAGTCCGAAGAAGACAACTATTAATAAGAAAAAGTTCGGATAATCATTACCCTACTCAGGTGCTTCTTGTCAGTCAATTAGAATTATTATTCAGGCGGACACATTTCATCTCAACTCTTCTTTTGTAGGAAAGTGAGTAGGCGCTTGTTTTTTTTTTTTTTGTGGTTGGCTTTTTTCTTGTGAAGGCAGTTCTGATTTGAGTTTCAAGTGTTCTGTGTCAGTATTTTGAATATTTTTTTTTCCTTTGGAAGTTTTTTGCTTTAAAAAGCTTGACTATCATTGACTTTTCCATGAAAAAAAGCAGTTTACAATAAACTTCGAATATATTCAGATAGAAGAACGGGAAAAAGATTTTTTTACAAAAATTTGAAAATTTTCATTGATTGCGGCGATCAAAACTTTATCAAAAGGGACATAGATTCTTACTAAAATTGAAATTTGAATAAAAAAGAACAATTTGTCAAAAAAAAGACAACAACAACAATTTCAATATAAAAATCTTATTATATTCAGTGCCAGCGGAGTGTATATTTGCGACACCATGTAATTTCAGTTTCGATTACGGTAACAATTCAAATCAATGCTGTTGACGTTCAATTATTTAGAACAACAGCAAACACAAGTGGAGCTGTTTATTCAGTGAAACGAGAACGAGAGAGAGGCGTCGTAGTTCCGAAGCCCATGATGGTACTTTAAAATCTCAGCAACGCAGCTACCTACACATCTTTACCTACACATCCTGAACAGAGTTATTTAATTGTTTAATTTTTTTTTAATTAAAAAAATTATTAATTTTTTTTATTAAAGAAACCACGAATATTCGGCATGTTTTGGTAATTCGTGAGTTAAATTTTATTGTTATTTAAGTCAGTTAGTTAGTATTAATTTTTAATACATTCTTTTTTTCTTACAAACATTAATTTTAGAATATATTATTGTCATTAATTTAACATATCTTATGTTTAGTTTATTATTAAAAATATTATCTAACTAACTTACTTTGTTGTTACTGGCTGGCAAAGAAAGCTTACACATTACACCACACTTACACTACACCATATACAAATTATAAAAATTCTATAGGGCAAATTTCTTTTATGGACCCCCCAATTTCGGCGAGCGAGTCACTTTTCTTTTAGAGCCCTTTAAGTATGCTACACTTTTCTATTTATTATTAATAACAGTTTACTGAATATTTTCTTACTTTTTTTCTGACAATTAGTTATGTTTTTATAACAAATAAAGTCAATAGTAACTATTGGTTTAATATGCTGCCACAAACTCGTACCAACTAGATGGTGCATCCCCCACTTCGAATTGTTTGTCGATCTTTTAATGGCTATTATAATCCTTATGATATGACGCGGTCATATCTAAAAGTAAGGAAAGCAATTTTAAATTAACACTAGATTTACCAAACCAGTCAAACTGACTGGTCGTGCAATTTCAATTCAAAATTCCCATTACATATAACATTTACTTTCCCAAATGATGTTCTGACTTTTGTAGCTATAAATAGAGAATAACTTTTATGAATTTAATGTTACTTTATATATATTAATAACAAATATATATTTTGCTATAACCATCTATATATAAGTTAAGGACCATTCCAATGAAACTCAAATTTACGGGTAAAATAAACAAAAAGCTTCATAAACAATGAGTGTCATATGAACTCATTGTAAACATTCTCACCCATATCCTATAGCACCCTACCATAAACATTTCCCACCAATATCCCATAGCACCCTACTGTAAACACAAGTGCTGGCTGTCAATAAACCGAGGTTTCATTAAAACGAAATTTGTTAAGAACAGGCTGTCTTTTTATCAATCTCACCCACTGAAGTTCCCAAAATAAAATCTAACTAAATTTGTTAAATAAAAATAAAAACTTAAAATAAAGCTTGCGTTTAATTGAAGGAAGAAGAACCCAAGGTAAAAAACTTATTTAACTTATATTATGTATTTATATTTTTATATTCAAATAGCTGGTAGATCTAGTGTTAAAATGCCTGATTGTTCGCCATTTTCCCTGATTACTTTTCTTCCAGTATACTTTCGAATATGAAGGTTTGCATTATAACTTAATTGAGGCATGCGTAGGTGTGTAACCGTTTGATAGTATATTCGGAATTTTTTTCTAATCGGGAAGATTACAGTTTATGCAAATAATTAGTAACTACCAGTTGATGGTATGAATTTTCGGCATTGAATAAATAATAAGTGAATAGATGTATATATGAAAGCTAAGAAAAATGGTTGTAATATTATGTAACATAGTTATTTTCTTTCGTTTCATTAAATAATAATAATAATAATAATAATAAGTGTAATAACGCTATAATTTTATTTATTGTTAGATTGGTTCTTGCAGGAGTTTCGATAACCGGTATAAATGTACGCAACGGTTAAATTCAATGATTTTCACCTTACTACACAAAAAATCGCAGTTATCCATTTATAATTTATTATTGGGTTATGCAGTGTATACAGATGCTAGACATGGAATGCTCAAAATTTCCATTTTCGACACCCCTCAGTTTTGTTGTTTGCTTTGACGAAATCTGCTGTTGAAACCCATCAAACGGTTGTAGAAGCTTATGTTGATGCCACTCTATCTATGGCTCAATTGGCGGTCTTGGTTTCGAAAGTTTAAAAGTGTTGATTTTGATGTCAATTCCAAAGAATGGCCTCGAGGACCAAAAGTGTTCGAAGCCAATGAGTTGCAAGAGTTATTGGCCAAAAACACTGACCAAAGACTCAAAAAACTTTTGAACACCTTAGTAGTTGATAAAGCAACGGTTTCTAAACGTTTACATGCGATGGGAAAGATCCAAACAAAGCGAACGTGCCCACTATACGAGTTGACTGGAAGTGCCATTTCGAACCATTTCAACAACGCGGTTTCATTGTCTGCCAGTCAAAAAAAAAAGAGCTTTCTGTAGCATATTGTGACTGGCGATGAAAAGTGAATCGACTACGATAATCCGAAGTCCCAAAGTCACGGATTAATTCAGGAGAGCCGTCTACATCGACACCGAAGGGAGATATTCATGGCCATAAAGTTTTGCTGTACATATGGTAGGATAAGCGTGTATGGTGTCACGAGCTACTGAAACCGAATGCAACTGTCACCGCAGATGTCTACGGATGTCGATTGAACAAATTGAACGATATATTATTGCAAAAATGACTAGTAATATGGGTTAAGAGACGTAAAGTAATTCTCTTGCCAACCTTCGACGACACGTCGCAAGAGTTGCCAAGAATACACTGTTACAGCTCGAATTCGAAGCTCTGCCGCATCCCTTAGTTAATCTGGAAATTATTTAAGACAGACATTTTCAGGCTTTTATTCTATTCTTACCTATATGTCTTTAAGTCCTTTATATGAAGTAAGAAACAGTTTTCCAAATCATCAAATATTGTCAAGTATCCGGAAAAGTCTTGCGGTAAATTTGGACATCTAGACGGCAGAACAGCAAAAACAGTTGAGTCGAAAATCTGATAAGCGATAATTTGATTTTCCGTTCTGTGAGAGAACTATAATGTGATAATTTTTGAGGCAGGGCCACTTACAATGCTTACTTCGTACTTTCATGCGGTATTCTATACTCATCAAACTAATAATGAGCATGGTACTATTCATCGTAATTTTGAACTATGATTACAAAGTTATAAAAGGAATGTCTTCTTCATTTCACACTTTACAGTTATCATTCGTTACTGTGTGCTCCTCAAACTAATAATGAGCGTGATATAAAAATCTTGAATTGTGATTATAAAAGAATTTCTTAGCTTTCGTCCTTGCTTAGATTTTTACCTTCAACTTTATTATCTACATGCCTTTAATTAAACTCAAGTACCATCCATCTCGTGTGTTGATGTAAACCTAGCAGTTTTCTCCACAATGGAGACATTTTCAATGAAAAAACTCTGAGGGTTCTTCTTTTCCTTTTTTGACATATGTCAAGGAGAGGCCTTTGTTTATGTAGCGTAAGTAGAGAAGATGCCAAGTCAATTTTGTTTCTTTTATTAAAATTTTGTAAAATTTATCTCTGTTTACTTTATTAATTGTATACTTTATACCCATCACTACACGCGCAAGCATAAATTTTTTGGAAAAGCGAAAATGCAGAGGTTGAAAAATCTGCCAGATGTTTCTAATAAAGTTATAATGGTACATATGATGATTGATAATCAAAAGGAAAATTGAAAAAAATATATTCAAACACAAATTCGGAAAAGACTACCGTGCCGTTATTTCTCCTTCCTCCTTATATTTGTTCTTTAAGTTTTCCATTAAAAATGAAATTCAAGTATTTAGGGTTTGTACGGCAGGGTAACGATTATGGTGCCCTTTTACTGATGTGAAGTTAGCCCACTGTATATAGCCCACATTTTAGCAAAGACAAAAATGTGGGCTATCTTCACACTGGAGTAATGGCCTTTGCTAAGGTAATTGATAATTGAACGCTACAAAACTATTAGAAAAACTAAGCAAAACTAGAAATATAAGCATAAATCAAATAGGAAATTATGCAGAAATGTTTTTAGATATTAAAAAAAAATGGTTTTTTCTTGTATTTACCATATAGTGAATGTATAGCGTTGGCGAAAAGATGCAGTAGATAAAGTGTGTATAAAAAATTTTTAAGAAATATGACATATGCAGTTTTTTGATATCTTTTAAAGGACGCCAAAACCTATCAGAAAAACATAATTTCATTACCCTGTATAGGGTCCATCACCTCGAAATTCGCCAAAAACCGGTCCGCTCCGTATACACAAGACCGTAAAGGCGAAATGTTGCAATAATGTTGCGAAGGAAACGTTCCAACTTATATACACAATGTTTTTGTTTCACTTGCTAATGAAATGTTTGATTTTATGCACATAATGTTTTTGTCTTTTGTCAACATATATGTCTAAGATTACACATTACGGGCAATTGATATTGAACTGAAATGATTTTCTATATATGTCTTACGAGAACTTCGAGGTGATGGACCCTATCCAGGGTGATGAAGTTAGGTGTTTCTGATAGGTTTCAGCATTTTTTACGACATATCAAAAATCTGTAGTCTAAAAATGGTTATAGAACGATTTTAACATTACATTCCTTCAGTATTTGCAACGTACTTTCGCATGAGATTTACTGGCAATAACTAAGCATTATTGGTTTTGCGTTTGTAATTAGCAGCTTATTATGTTTTATATGTATACGTTTGCTAAGATTATTTAATTTTAGTACTTATTTTACCTTATTGTTGTTTATTTCGCAATAAATTCTTACTTAGACAAGACATTTTAGCGAAGACACGAACCGTAAAAAAATGAGGGTTATCTTGGGGGGCTAACTTCACTTCAGTGCCCTTTTTATGTATTTTGTTTTCGTTTAAGATTTTTGCTTCTATTGTCATCAATCAAATAATATATAAATAATAAGATTTAACTTTGGAAAAAATCGCGTATTTTTACTTAAAGAAAAAAGAAGATTAAAAGAACATGTGTGCACAATGCCTCTTACAATCTTTTGAAAATCCCAAGCTAAAGAGATTAAATCTTTTGAAATGTGGGTTTCTCTGTAGAAAATCTTAGCAATCTCGAAACGAAAGGAATATACTAACTTACACGGCTACGTTAATTCTTTATGAGATGAACACGTATCCTAATCTGTAGTAATACGCCTACAATTTTCCTTTCTTGTTAATAAAAGGCGTGTATGTTTTTTAAGTTTGATTTTTTCGCGTAATTAATATTCTAGTTTTTAACTATATTTAGCTTTTTTTACGTGTGTGTGTGATATTTCAAAATTTCGTAAAATTTGCAGCTCAGTTTGTCTTTAATCTCCTTGCGACAAATTACCAGTAAGTATTATTATTATTATTATTATTATTATTAATATAATTTTAGACTAATGAAATAAATTCTTTGACTAAGCAAAAGAGACCTTGAGCTCTAGCAACACAGGCTATCGGCTCTAATTTATAAAATGACATTAGATATTGAGCCTAATAGTTTTAATAAAGTAATATATTGAATTAATATTCTGTTCTGAAGCTGATCTTAGAAAGTCCAAAGGGTTAATCGTTTTAGATGCAATACTTCTAGCCAAGGAAACGTTAAGGCAGTCGCAGAAAATGTGCTTTATAGTAAGCATTTGTCCACAACTGCACATTGGGGAGGGAGACTTCTTCAAGATCCATTGGTTAGTTGCAATTGTATGCCTAAGGCGAATTTTCGAAAATGTTTGGATCTTGATTTTCTCGACATTTGTTGGATATAAAGATGGAATTAATTGAGGGTAAATAGAAGAGTACTGTTGATGATGGTATTGTAGATTTCCTTCTGTAATTTTCTCTTTAACTTTTCCTCCAATGTATCTTTGAAGATCCAACTTTTCCATGACATCATCCATAAGTAGCAGTAAGTAGTTTTTTGTAATGTAAAGAAATCGAATGCGGCTTCTGAAAAAGTCTTTTAAAAACATTTGCGTTAGAAGTTTCATATTCTGTCCACATTGGTGCAAGTTGAAAATACCTAATATGCTAACTTAGTTTAAGCGGAAACGTCTCTGTAACCACCTAGAACAAGCAAAACAGAGAAGGGCTATTAATAATCCTTGATCTAACACGCTTTATGGCTCATGATGCAGAAGCTGCAAACAATATTTCAAGAAAAAAAATGTACATTCAATCCTTATGTCCATGGCAATACATAGGGGTTGGTAGAAATATTGAGTTATGTCTAATTGGTGAAAAAAGTACAATTTTCAGCCAAAAGCAGGCAATATTTTGATAATAAAAAACATTTAACTTAGATTATCGCTAGTCCCCTACGTGACAACCGGGTTGAAGTTTTAAAATGCGTTATAGAGGCTGACGTTCAGTGAATAATTCTAAAAATTGACGTGATCCGCAGGCATAACAGTAAATAAAGGAAATTGTAGGTTGGAGAAAATAATGGCTTGATAAAGTTAATTTGCATAAATAGTTGCATGCGATCTATTATGAAGCCACCACAAAACCTTTTAAATTGTCTTAAGGGATTGAGAGTCAAGAAATAGTCATGGTTAGTATGTGACATCCTACTTCTTATATTTATTTTCCAATTTTCAAAAGAAACTTTCCGATTGCCATTTAAGCAAAATTTAGAGATTTATGCGACATTTACGCAAAAATTCTCTTTTGTGAGCTGTGAGTTATCTAAGTCCTCTGTTATTACTACTTGGTGACCGAATTTTTTATTCATGGTAGCTTTAGATGTATTTTCCTAGGACTTTTACACGCATCGTCGAAGGATGTGGTGTAGATTCGTCTCTCCGTCATGGTGTCAGTATGTCTGCGGAATGGCATTGGTGAACATCTCCCTGCTCTCAAACATGAAGTTATCGGCTTCAGAAAATTGGAAGTTCATGCACGCAAGTTGGTATTGCAAATGAGTCAAATCGGAAGAAGGAGACGCTTGGAGTATCACATATACAGAGCACATCTCCGTAAAAAAAAAACCAATCAAGAAAATTATATTCGGTCGTGACCGAATCTTTTATATCCATCACCTCTGTCCTTAAAAAGACTAAAAAAAAAGGAAAAGAAGGAAATTTTCATACTCTATGACCTTGGATGTTGCATAGGCGTGCGGGCGTTATAGGTGTATCCTTTCATCGGCTTGGGTTGTTTTCACTTTCTTTCGCGCAATTTGTGAATGATATCTTCATTTTTGCAAACGGAATGAGTTCAGAGCAGTTGGGCCGATGGGCAGATGAACTTACGCACAGACGGACATGCTTTAAGCGGTCGAGAATTAGATACAGATCAAAGATATATATACTTTGTGAGGTCTCAGAGGCTTTCTTTTGGCCGCTTCAAACGTTTTGCATAAACTGGATATACCCCTCATCGCCTTTCTTTAAGCGCAAACTACAGCCGGTAAAACTTTGGAAGTTTGCGCGTATATTATAAGGACGACCCTCTAATGCGCGCACTAAGATGTAAAAAATCGAACGTGACTAACCAATACTACAGTGGCAGGTGGTAAATTCCGAATGCACCTAACCATGTCCGCTTTCCCGTCTGTCCAACTGTTCGTTTGCCCGTTGGTGCAATGTACGGGGTGAACGTTGTCTTACCGTCTTAATATTTGGCCAATTAATTTGAAAATAGACTAAAATGGTTCATGCCGCCTACAGGGTGGCGCAAACTGAGAATTGTTTTGCTTTCTGGGTTTTTGCTCACTTCTTATTAATTACAATAGGGAAGCGATTAAAATTTAGAATAAGGAAATTTAGTTTTTCGTTGGTTTTCTTTTAGTTTTTCCTTGTGTAAAAATGTCGCGTCTAAAAGATTCGTCCAGTGACGATTTTAATTTTTTTACTTATTCTTTCTCTTAGATTCTTTTTTACGTCAGGGAGATGCAATAAAAATCTGAAGTCTTGGTGTACATTTAATTGTTCCTTTTTTTTATTTTTGCTCTACGTTAAGTTAGAAATATACAATTTTTCAAAATTGAAATAAATTATTGCTATGGCATTAAATTTTATGGTTTGTTAATACCATCTACTACTTACCTATTAATTAAGCAGGATTAAAAATTAATTTTATATTTATATTGTACAAAATGCCACAAAATATATTTTTAAAAATAAACACTTTTAACAAGTAAGAAAATTTTATTCGGTCATGACTGAGTCTTTTATACCCATCACAGTTATCCTAAAAAAGAGAAAAAAAGTAAAAAAACAAAATTCTCATACTCTGTAATGTGGAGAGGACGCAGTGTATTTCTTCTATTTTCAAAATAAAGATTTTTGTCGTAGAGGCATAGTGATGTTGTACGCGAGTCCTTTGAAAAGTTAAGGCCACTTCCAAATTTTTTTTTTAATTATAAGCGATATTTCCATTTCGGTAACGGGAAAGTGTTTACCATAGATACTAACCACTTGGGCAGACGAACATATATATAGATAGATATTTTTAAATCGATTTAGAATTTGATGCTGGTCAAGAATATATATATATATATATCTTGTGGGGTCTATGGCGCTTTCTCCTAGGCGTTGCAAACATTTTGACAAAATGAATATACCCCTCATTCTTGTGCGACGAGTATAAAAATAATACTAATAATAAGTGCGACGAAATATTTGACGGCGCTTTTTCATTGGTATAATGATGTGCAAAATGCTACTAAATTATACTGAAATACAATTTAGGTTACATATATAGAACGATATGTGTTATGCAAAATCCATATGTTGGATAAGCGCACCTTCAATTTTTTTTAATTGTTTAAAGCTTGCCGTTATTCCTGGAATACAATATATACACATAGTTGTACGCTGTGGAGAAATTGTTACAACTTGTTATGAAAACAATGACTACACGATTACGTTTCGCGCAGGTGGAAAGGAGCTCATGTCTGGTTGAATGACTTCGTAAAGTAAGAAAACACATGTGATGTTCCTAGAAAACTTGCAGGTGCACAAAAACTAATTTTTGGGTATGGTTTTTGGGCGCAAGGTGTTGCATTATCAAAATACCCTCGATATAGAACACTGCAGACACATGATTACTGATTCTTTTTAGCACGAATTGAATGATTTCGACTTGGTCAACAACAACCATTTAATTCACAAAGACCTGCAATATATATTTTCGGTGAACTGTGAAGTTATAGACCATGACCTCTCAATGACCCTTTTCATCAAGATTATTCGTGTTGTTGCTGAAATAAAAGTTAATTTATGGGGAAAGCCAGTAAAAATTTGTATTTTTGAATTGAATATTTCCTCCTCCTTTTTCCGCCTCCTTTTTAAATAAAAATAGCATTAACCAATATCTAAAATAAAAGAAATTTCACGTTTATATATATTACCGTTCAGTTTTTATTAGAAATTAAAAAAAAAGAACACCTATTGGACGACCCCACTGTGCATGGACGATTAGCATAAGGCTGGCTTCATTGGAGTACACGGAGGCTTGGCTTCTCCGTATACAATAGTGTTACGAACCTGGCAAATAATTCAATATTCCTTCATTATTTAAATTAACATTGATTATATTTATTCAATAAGAAGGGAAACAGATTTTTTGCAATTATCTTTCCTTGTTCAAAATCAGAATACGATTAATTATATCGAGCTGAATGTACCAGTGACTGAATATACCAGTGACTGACAACAAGCATTTAATAGGCCAATCTATCAAAGTTTTCTATAGCGATTGCTACGTTAACCAAGTACGGGATATGCGTATTGGTAAGGCAGAGTTTCGAAAAACTAAAAAAAGTGTAGCCGCGAGTATATAAGACTCGCGGCTACAAAGTCGGTGTTCGCGGGTTCAAATCACGGCATATTGCCGTAGAGCATACTTGGTCGTAGATACAGTGAGTGATCTGCCGGTAAAGGTTAACATTTACTGATTGAGCACGCATCCGCTTGGCTGCGTTCATCGCCTATCTCTTTTACTTTCTCCGTTTCTTTCTGACCGTCATAATGTTGCATGTGTAAGGGACATAGGCTGAGCCTGAGCGATTGGTCAATTTAAGAAATGTAAAATAAATGTCTGCAATAAGTGAGGTTTAATGCGCAATGACCCAAGGATTTGAGATAAAGAGATCTTGATAATACCAATGAATCTGCAGTCATTTTCTGAACATTTGCGCGTTCAATCTTAATGTTCACATTTTTGACGGACTTTGGTGAAATTTGGTCCATTGACATGTTTTATCCCAACCATGGCTCTTATTGAAAATAAATTAGTCCGACGATTTCCAACATGTTTAAAGTGCGGTATTTGGGTCTGCTATTATAAATGAATGCAAAAAATTTAAACGGGACCAATTTTTGCACCTCTTCCAACGATTACAAAAACTAAAAAAATGGCAATAAAGTGGTTTATTAAAAAACCGCGATTTGAAATGTGTACTGATGTGAAACTATCGGAGGGGCGTTGTTTACCGCTCTATTTATATAGTAGCCAAAAAAGTGAAACAATATTTGAAATGTGATATTCTCGGCCTAATGCGTCAGGAATTCAAAATTAGAAAAACACAAAACCCTTTACTCGAATTTCTACTAAGAGTTTCGTCTGTTGGTTTCTTATAAATAAATCTTTATTTCTAAAAAGTTTAATATTAAATACCACAAGCATTAGCTTTTTGCAATTCTCCACAAATTTTGATTTATTTAAAATTTTTTTTCTTCTATTCTGAGTTTGTACGAATACGAATGTTTCCACTTATCATCACTTACTTATTGCTTAAAACCATTTATTTTGCGCTCGAAAGCAATTTAAATTTCTGTTGTTAAGAGGATGTTGTGTAAAACAAATAAACGGACGAACGAGCACATGTGCAAAATTAATAGGTTGGAGGGAAAGTACTGTCGTATTTTGAACAGACAGGTAATTTTTCTTGTAAAGAAAAAAGCGTCTGGTTAGGGAGTCATTCGGATTTTTTTTTGTTTTTTTACCTGCTGTGTAATGTAGAGGGAGTCCCTTTTTACCGTTCATCATTTACTTGTGATATTTAAAGTGAAAAACATGTCAGTAGATGAAGTCCATTTACGACACTGCAATTTGTATGAATTCCAAAAAGGAAGCAACGCATCGGTTGCATGTAAAAATTTATGTGCGGTATTTGGAAAAGATATAGTAAATGTTCAGACTTGTCGAAGATGCTTTAACAAATTTCGTTCCGGGGATTTGAGCCTCCGAGAAAGCGATCGATCTGGACGACCATTCAAAATCGATAATGATGTTTTGCGTTCCATGTTGGAAAATAATCCACATTTAACAAATCGCGAAATTGCAGAAGAGTCAGGCATTCATCATACAACAGTTGGAGATCACATTAAATCTCTTGGGTTTGTGTTAAACCAATGTGTTTGGGTTCTACATAAATAAATTCAAATGTTTTCTTTAAAATACGACAGAACTTTCCCTCGAACCTACTATATTTCATATGCATAAGAATGTGTACAGTATCTGCCAACATTATTGAAGCAAATTTTTATGCTATCCATTCATTTTATATTATTTTTGCTAATTTGGCAAATATTCAATCCTAAAATTTCCGATATAGAAGTAATTGTTCCAAAAAAAAATTGATCTCATAAATTTTCGTGATGGCATTGAGTTGAAACGGAAAGTCAAAGAGGAGTGAGGAATAATGCAATATGAAAATATTTATAGAAACCGGTTCAAGTATTTTTTAATTACTTTTTATTGAAAATAAATTTTTTTTTCCAGAAATTTGTTTGCTCTGTAAAGGAAATTGATAAAACCAAAAACTTCTCTTGTAAAAGCGTTCTTCGGACTACGCAAAATATTAAAATATATATATATAAGATGTTACAGAGTTCGGCATACAAATAGGCAAAGCCACCTCGTAAAGCATGTTGGGAGTGAAGCAAATATGCTTGTGTGAATTTACTGTTGCTTTGAGAGTTCTTTGCCTTTACCGGATATTGAGTTAACAGGCAAGCAAATTTCAAGTCCAGCTATTGGGGGTAAATTTTCAATATCCTCTTACGCCGAGAAGTGTCTTGGAAGCGGCATAAGTTAAACATGCTTTTGCAAGGAAATCTGTTATAGCTTTTGAAATCGATCCAATTGCTTACTCTTTAATAAATAAGGTTGTAAGGATTTAAAATTCCTAGTCTGAGTGGGTGTTTAATTCTCAATAAAAATCGAGACGCACTTACGCTTCTGTCTCTCCCCTACTTCGGGAAATTTAGAAAAACAAAACGTAAATTTCCTAATAATAGCTGCGACACTCTCTTTTTAATAAATCACAATTTGATATTACGAGATAGCTATAGTATACCTCCTTAAATATATTGATGTGAATATGTATTTACCCGGATTTCAACTAACAACCTTCCCGCACGACGTGTGCCAAAAAAGAGAAAGAGGAAATATTGTCATGACCTATCCGGCATCTACCACCAATCACATTCGAAAACAATTGACATTCGAAACCATAACCGAATGTGATAACCCTTTCGGATACCGGTCGAATCGTATAAAATCCTATACTCTGGTAATTCAAGACGTTATGTGCACTAGTATAAGATAACTATAAATAAGATAATATGATATATATGTAATCGTACACTAAAGCTAATGCAATATAAGATGTTATAATACATATACATAGATATACACTTATGGTAATGCAGTGTGGTACGATCTAATATACATTTATATAAACTCATATACAGGATACAATACAGTATATAAAAGGCAATACGTAGTTATGCGCTTAAATTATTACAATATGGAAAGATATCGATAAATATATACTTGAGCTAACGTAATAGATGATATAATTATGAACCAGCAAAATAAGAATGAGAACCAAAGTGTGGAACCAAAACGATCTTAAGACTTTAGTCCTCCCAAAGTGCGTTGCTGATATCTAGCTCTTATAAGATGAGGAAGGAGAAATCCTTTATTCCCACTAGTAAATATTTATGCAAGAATATTTATGGAGGCGTGCTTGTTTCGAGACCTCAAAAATATGTATTATAAAACAGGTTTCTTAAAATTAGATTATCAAGCAAAGGCAGAATTCTGAGAAGTCTTTCAACATATGTCATGTTATTCTGCAGCGTGCTTACGTTTACTCTATGAACACTCAGTCTTTTCGGGGATATATAGATTTCTGGTTATATTTACATCGATGTTTTTTTAATATATTAACGAAGCGTCGTATTGTGTTCATCACTCGAGATTTGTTAACCCGAAAGTAAGAAGAACACGTCATAGTTTCAGCCCCCTGTGATGTTTACAGCCTCAAAACCTTGTACAATTTGGCGAGAAGCACGACTTCGTTGTGTTCGTTTACATTGCTTTCCTTACGTTCAACTTTTACTCCCTGTCTTGCAAACAAAATGAAGTTTTATTGTGTCAACAGCCTATTCACTTATGTAGACTAAGCTTATTTATTCCATAAACTTAAAAATATGCACCAATTTATGTTTTTCATAGAAAATTTTGCAAATCGAATAGAAAAAATCGGAATTTATTTAAAACTGATTATACCTCACCGCACCTGTATTAAGAAATGTGTTAAACTTGTGCACATGTATATAAAATCCAATAAGATTTAAGTGTAGTATATCAGCTAAGAATACTTTGCCTAAGGACACTTAAGCTTATCTGTCCATCGGTCTGCCGGACTGTCTACCTAATCTTTATCCAGGTGTAATGTACAGATCACAGTTTTTAACATATTTCGATGAAATTTAGTACCCTGGCGGTGTCGTGGTATATTCAAAATTTCTGCGGAGGAATTGCTGTGTAATTATATTTCAATATAATAAATTGATGTCCAATTGCCGCAAAAAGTAAGCCTCTGTTTACCATTAAGGTCTAATTTGTAATATTTTATGAAGAAAATTTTTATTTTTACACCCACCGCTGAAGGATAAGGGTGGGTATAAGCACTGTTTGCAACACCTAGAAGGACCGCTCAGAGACTCCATAAGGTATCTTGTGAGGTATCTTGCTGCCGCTATTTGGGCGCCACTAGCGTTCCCACAAGAAATTGCATTTTTGGGGGCTTCGTGCGCCCTTTACATTATTTTTTCCGTAAAGTGGCGGTATAAAGATCTCAACGATCTCTCAAACGAAACCATTTTCATTTATACTAATCAATTCATTTAGAGTAGTATTTCTTTTCTTCTTTATCACCATTCGAATTTACATTAAAATTTGGAAAAAAAAAATTTATGCTCTGGAAGAAGCGGTCTGGAGGTTAAAGATAAATTGAATGAAAAAGCTTTACTAAAACTATATATATGACCTTCGCGTGGTATTAAGTAAAGAAACCCTTCAAAGCCTTGATCCTCTCCTTTATGACGGTTCCCCTGAATAAGACACTTTTGTATGGAAACAAGGCATAGTTTTATTAGTAAATTCAATCAGTTATTTCACTAGGAGTGTAGAGTATATAATCAACCACCTTGCCGGACTATGATATTTCTATTTGCTTACTCACCAATCATGCAAGAATTAATCTTTTTAAGACTTTTTCTTTATTTACTTTTTTTATTTACTTATGCGTGTATAGTATTCCGATGCAATAAAAGGTAAAACTTATAAGGGAATTACTTTAAAATAAATTATAATAGAGAAAAAGAAAAAATTAAAAATCCTTTATATTATATGTGTATAAATAGACAAATAAAAACTGAAAAGGAGGCGGAAAAAGAAGAAACGGAGAAAAAGATAAATAAATAGTAACAGTCCGGGATCCCTAAAATTATCAATAAAAGCAAATAAAAAGAACGAGACGTTGCGAAAGTTCAATTTAAAAATCCGAAAGAGAAAGAGAAAAGTTTTTCTGGTATGCACGGAAAAAATTTGAAAAATAATTGTAGCAAATTGTCTCAGTTGACGTGCATGTGTGAGGGTCGTAAAGAACATGTAGGACTCTAGCTAAGACCTGCTTCTGGACAAGCTGAATTGAGAATTGATAGCTAGGGAACCAAAGAATAAAGGATGGAATACCATTAGGAGCAGAGAGAACTGAACTGAGAGCAGACAAAGCACAGAGAGAAAACGCAGAGAACGTAGTGAATCCGAAAGTTTTGAATGAGTTAGTCTGATAAGCGTATAAGTCGGGCGACTTAACAATTACACAACAAGCCTTCCTAATTCTTTGAAAAGGTTGACCAGTTCAAAATTATTTGACGATTCTGAATTCTTATAATGCACAACGGATAGCACTAGAAGAATAGCACTAAAAAATTTTCCGTTATTTATAAAGCATTTATTTGTAAGAGACATAAATCCAAACCTGGCAGCTGCATATTTGACAAAATCATTGGATAAACTATTGTCTGTTTTCTTTATAAAAAAAAAAAAAAAAAAAAAAAAAAAAAATAAGCGGAGAAATGGAATCATTTGACGGACTATTAAATGACTTAACCAAAACCCACCCAGATATGGCAGAAAAAAGGTAGCGCATCAAGAGGTTTCATTATTGTGGAAATCCAAATCCTGAGACAATGAAACTAGAGCATTTTTAAGTTTGTTTTCCACTGTAAATATTTCTGGTTACTCGCCAGTAAAATAGTAACTATTTCTCTATGAAACAAATGGCCTCATACGACAAATATGCACCAAGTTATTACTAGAGAAGGCCATGTGTAATACCTTATTATTAATGTTCAAAATATGATTCGGTTCAAAAATTCACATTCCAAATATTTCATCAAAAAACTCATTATATAATAACGAGAAAGAATTAGGCGTGAAATAGCCAGAATCCTCGTGGGGACTCCATGTGACCATGTGAAAGTCTCCCACTAATATAAAATCATAAGGTTTTAGATGAAATGATACAAGCTTAACCAAGCGTAAATGCTGTCTGTAAATATAAATATCGGAAGGGGGCGCAATGTACGACACCCTTACAAAGAGAATGATATCATTAACCTCCACATTAACTGGATCGGAAAACATAACATGAACGGCCGGTAGAAAGTTTTTTCGTGCAGCGGCTGATATTCTCTCCATTTGAATTGATATTTGTGCTTGATCTTGAAGGTTTATATTCGTAAACAGAAATAATTGCCTTAAGGCGCATATAAAATTTTTCTAATTCATTTCTCTTCGTACCGTAACCATTAAAATTATTAAAGTAAATTAGCCAAGATTCAAGCTCATGAGCTACACTTCCATTTATTGTCTTTCTTTCCGAATAATTTCGTAGCAAGCACAGACCAACTACTACGACAGCGTTGTTGTAAATGTTGTAAGAAGGTATTTTTTTTTTTCAAAAATTTTTGTATGAGATTGCTTTTAAACTTAATATTAACTCACTTATGTTTCACTCATTGTTTTTAGTTCTCAATTCTGCTCATCCATACATCACTTTCCCATTTCTTTTTAACAGATTGTTATTGTATTATGTAGTATGTATTTATAACTGGTTGCAGTCAAAACTGAAAAGGTAGCATTTAAAAAAGCCAAACTTCACTGAAAAGTGGGTAATTGTGTGATTCAAAAAAATTCAAT